>CM037872.1:43195655-43220655 GCA_021292105.1 Anadara kagoshimensis | reverse complement strand
GGTGGTGCTTCAATCGGTGCCCGTGTGTTCTTAACGACGGCACTTCAATCGTGCCCGTGTGTTCTTAACGATGGCGCTTCAATCGGAGCCCGTGTATTCTTTACGACGGCGCTTCAATCGGTGCCCGTGTGTTCTTAACGACAGCGCTTCAATCGGTGCCCGTATGTTCTTAACGACGGCGCTTCAATCGGTGCCCGTGTTTTGACGGCGCTTTAATCGGTGCCCGTGTGTTCTTAACGACGGCGCTTCAATCGGTGCCGTGTGTTCTTTAAGACAGCGATTCATATCCGCGGAAAAAACACAAAACCGCATTCCGTAAACAACATTTCCTACAGGCCTGGTTTGAGCGCATTGACCTGTATTCTATAAAATAGAATTTTGAACAGATACACCACTTTAAGCAAAATAAATCAAATGGTTATCGTCTCAGTGAGGTTTGACTGGAGATGTTCATCTAGTTAGTTAATTTCATTTTGATTCCTTAATGTTGAGTTGTTACAACGTTCATTGCCACATATGAACAGACAAACAGCTACCATTGCCTGTTGTCGTCATAGCAACTGAATCAGTGAGAAGCGTTTACATCACCTGATATTAAAGACGTTGCTAAATCATCTACAGCCAAATTATAAAATGCACAAAAATTTACGTGCTTGTTCAAGATTTTTTCTTGTTCATTTTTCATGATCTGTACAGTAGATCTATTATTGTCTAAAATTTTGTTGAATAGTTCTTACAAGCCTACAGTGTGGCAAATAGGAAGAAAGATTATATCAATAAACAACAAGACGAAAACGGAAAAAAATCATTTTCCGGAAACCGTATCGTCGACATAAAATTAATAATTTATATTAAATTATACTGCGTTTTACAGAGATATCTACTGACTTTTAATGAATTACATGTCTTAGAAACTTAATAAAATTTTAGCCAAAAAATGGATGGGGGGGGGGGGGGGGAACTGCCCTTTTCCTACGGGCCTGATTACAACAACAACAACACTGCGATCGTAATCATAACATCATAACAGCTACTGGATAGATCGGCGTTTGAAATTTGAGCAAAAGCATAGGACAAAAGAGTGAGAAAAACGAACGTTTGAGCGACAAAGTAATAGACATTTGAGCGACAGAATTTTTACCCATTTGAGAGAAATTCCAAATACATGGTAGACAATTGAGGGATATTTTTTCTTAACCTCTTCCTTTAGCAGGACTGAAGTCCGCTGTTGCCCCTGCTCACCGTCGTAAAGATTGAAGAAGGATAAAGTTTTTTAACCAAAGTAAAATTTATAAAATCTATTAAAAATCTATCACTACATCACATCAAACTGTGTTCAAAACTTTGTAAAAATTTACAGGATAAAGCTTAAAGTAAAAAAAGAAGTATGTTTTTGAAAAGCACCAAACGTCAATTCTGTAGCGGTACCCGATCATATAAAATACTCTTTAGGTCTGTAAATATACAGGTGAGTAGATTTAAACTGTCACTCAAATGTCCATCGTAAAATACAGGATGTCGCTCAAATGTCCACTAGGAGTTTTTTTTTAATTTTCGTTCAAATGTCCTGTGCCCGGAAAGATACATAATTATGATAGTATCTGTCAAAACATCAGAGATACGTGAATCTGGTTGCTATAGATACAAGGCATTTGTTTAGAGGTTCCTTTTAAATGAAATATGAACCGAAAGGATTTAAAATAGCCCAAGCCGGGTAGTCGCTATAGTAGGCAGTTTTAATTTAAGATATATACCTTTATTTCAGCCCCACCCAGAAACATATTTAACCCAGCACCCTGGATGTTTAACGATTTTGATACACCAGACTCGATGGATTTTGGAATGGACGGCTTCGGAGGAGATTTTTGGTGAAATAAAAAATTAAAATAAACTATTATTTAATTGTATTTTCTGTTTTAAGTTGAACTTAGAAAATTTGCAAATAATATCATGTTCATTTACATGTACTTTGCAACAGCCAACACAATCGAGAACATGAAGCGACAACTGTAAAAAATGAAATAAACAGCGAAACAAGACAAGACTACCACGTACATGTGTATTTGTATCCGAATATGGACACGGGTCAGGAGTAAATGTTCAGGGTAGTGGTTAAAGGGTATATATTGACACGAATGAAGGACAGTGGGACACTGTACAACCAGTGATTCATTTAAGAAATGACATTCTGCTAATGGTATTTCAAGGGGTAATGAAAGATAGTGTGGCACGCGCAGCACTATCTTTCATTACCCCTTGAAATACCATGAGCAGAAATGTCATTTCTTATAATTACAATTCTTTCTTTTAATAAATATTTTGTACCTTGGCGCTATTTTTTCCATATCTGCTCGTGTTTTATAGGGGTTTTAGCCATGCGAAATCGACGTGTCTCACATGACTACGCGACCCCCTGTGTAGGACATGACGTAATATTGCGGGAAAATTGATACACATCAAGAGTCATGACCCCCATGGGAATTGAAATACAATTGCTTCTGTATGTTTCACCGAAGACAGGTACAGTCATATTGTAAATATAAATAAATCAAATAAGCCTAGTTAGTCACCCAAACATAATGTAAAAAACAATGTGTTAACAATTGCGCAACATTCAAGCGGTTTTCATCCCTTGGTCCGGACTTTGATATTATAACATTTAACGAATTTATCGTTCATGTATTTATAAAACATTACACACTATGTGATATTTTATTTGCCTTGAGAACCTACCATGGGAAGCTCTGTTGGTAGAGTGTGCGCTTCGTAAATGAGATCTCGTGGCTTTGAAACCTGACCGAGTCTGACCAAAAAATGTAAGTGGGTAGTGACTGTTCTTTTGCCAATCAATCAGCAAAACGAATTGAAAGTCACTGTTCTTTCAGATAGGAACTTAAAATAAAGAGGTCACGGTAGGCGTGACACAATATAGAACCCAGGTATATAATGCCATTATTGCAACGCATAGAAAATAATTCTGCACCTTCGCCTATAGCTAACGACGTATCGATATAAGTGAAATATTCTTAAAACTAATAAAGGACGAATCTAAATAGGCCGGTTGTTCTTATATTCAGGTTCAAGTAATATAAATAAGAAGAAATTTGAATAAGACATGTTTCACTTTATTTTATCTGGTGATCCTTAAACATGGGTGACCTTTAAGGCAGGTTTGACTGTATATTTATCTGGTGGTCCTTATATAGAGGCGAACTTTATGGTAAGTGTGTGTATATTTATCTGGTGGTCCTTATATAGAGGTGACCTTTATGGTAGATGTGTGTATATTTATCTGGTGGTCCTTATATAGAGGTGACCTGTAAGACAGGCGTGTGTATATTTATCTGGTGGTCCTCATATAGAGGTGAACTTTAAGGCAGGTGTGTGTATATTTATCTAGTGGTCCTTAGATAGAGGTGACCATTAAGGCAGGTTTGACTGTATATTAATCTGGTGGTCTTTATACAGAGGTGACCTTTAAGACAGGTTTGACTGTATATCAATTTAGTGGTCCTTATATACAGGTGACCTTAAAGACAGGTTTGATTGTATATTTATCTAGTGGTCTTTATATAGAGGTGACCTTAAAGACAGGTTTGACTGTATAATTATCTAGTGATCCTTATATAGAGGTGACCTTTAAGGCAGGTTTGACTGTATATATATCTGGTGGTCCTTATATAAAGGTGACCTTTAAGACAGGTTTGACTGTATATTTATCTGGTGGTCCTTATATAAAGGTGACCTTTATGGCAGGTGTGTGTATCTATCTGGTGGTCCTTATATACAGGTGACCTTAAAGACAGGTTTGACTGTATATTTATCTGGTGGTCCGTCCTATATATAGGTGACCTTTATGGCAGGTGTGTGTATCTATCTGGTGGTCCTTATATACAGGTGACCTTAAAGACAGGTTTGACTGTATATTTATCTGGTGGTCCTTATATAGAGGTGACCTTTAAGACAGGTTTGACTGTATATTTATCTGGTGGTCCTTATATATAGGTGACCTTTATGGCAGGTGTGTGTATCTATCTGGTGGTCCTTATATACAGGTGACCTTAAAGACAGGTTTGACTGTATATTTATCTGGTGGTCCTTATATATAGGTGACCTTTATGGTAGGTGTGTGTATATTTATCTGGTGGTCCTTATATAGAGGTGACCTTTATGGTAGATGTGTGTATATTTATCTGGTGGTCCTTATATAGAGGTGACCTGTAAGACAGGCGTGTGTATATTATCTGGTGGTCCTTATATAGAGGTGAACTTTAAGGCAGGTGTGTGTATATTTATCTGGTGGTCCTTAGATAGAGGTGACCATTAAGGCAGGTTGACTGTATATTAATCTGGTGGTCTTATACAGAGGTGACCTTTAAGACAGGTTTGACTGTATATATATCTGGTGGTCCTTATATAAAGGTGACCTTTAAGACAGGTTTGACTGTATATTTATCTAGTGGTCTTTATATAGAGGTGACCTTTATGGCAGGTGTGTGTGTGTATCTATCTGGTGGTCCTTATATATAGGTGACCTTTATGGTAGGTGTGTGTATATTTATCTGGTGGTCCTTATATAGATGTGACCTTTATGGCAGGTGTGTGTATATCTATCTGGTGGTCCTTATGTAGAGGTGACCTTAAAGGCAGGTTTGACTGTATATTTATCTGGTGGTCCTTATATAGAGGTGACCTTTATGGTAGGTGTGTGTATATTTATCTGGTGGTCCTTATATAGATGTGACCTTAAAGACAGGTTTGACTGTATATTTATCTGGTGGTCCTTATATAGATGTGACCTTAAAGACAGGTTTGACTGTATATTTATCTGGTGGTCCTTATATAGAGGTGACCTTTATGGTAGGTGTGTGTATATTTATCTGGTGGTCCTTATATAGATGTGACCTTAAAGACAGGTTTGACTGTATATCTATCTGGTGGTCCTTATGTAGAGGTGACCTTAAAGACAGGTTTGACTGTATATCTATCTGGTGGTCCTTATATATAGGTGACCTTTATGGTAGGTGTGTGTATATTTATCTGGTGGTCCTTATATAGATGTGACCTTTATGGCAGGTGTGTGTATATCTATCTGGTGGTCCTTATGTAGAGGTGACCTTAAAGGCAGGTTTGACTGTATATTTATCTGGTGGTCCTTATATAGAGGTGACCTTTATGGTAGGTGTGTGTATATTTTAGGTGGTCCTTATATAGATGTGACCTTAAAGACAGGTTTGACTGTATATTTATCTGGTGGTCCTTATATAGATGTGACCTTAAAGACAGGTTTGACTGTATATTTATCTGGTGGTCCTTATATAGAGGTGACCTTTAAGGCAAGTTTGACTGTATATTTATCTGGTGGTCTTTATATAGAGGTGACCTTTAAGGCAAGTTTGACTGTATATTTATCTGGTGGTCTTTATATAGATGTGACCTTTAAGGCAGGTTTGACTGTATATTTATCTGGTGGTCCTTATATAGAGGTGACCTTTAAGGCAGGTTTGACTGTATATTTATCTGGTGGTCCTTATATAGAGGTGACCTTTAAGGCAGGTTTGACTGTATATTTATCTGGTGGTCCTTATATAGATGTGACCTTTAAGACAGGTTTGACTGTATATTTATCTGGTGGTCCTTATATAGAGGTAATCTTTAAGGCAGGTTTGACTGTATATTTATCTGGTGGTCCTTATATAGAGGTGACCTTTAAGACAGGTTTGACTGTATATTTATCTAGTGGTCTTTATATAGATGTGACCTTTAAGGCAGGTTTGACTGTATATTTATCTGGTGGTCCTTATATAGAGGTGACCGTTAAGACAGGTTTGACTGTATATTTATCTAGTGGTCCTTATATAGAAGTGACCTTTAAGACAGGTTTGACTGTATATCTATCTGGTGGTCCTTATATAGATGTGACCTTTAAGGCAGGGGTTGACTGTATATTATCTAGTGGTCCTTATATAGAGGTGACCTTTAAGACAGGTTTGACTGTATATTTATCTGGTGGTCGTTATATAGAGGTGACCTTAAAGACAGGTTTGACTGTATATTTATCTTGTGGTCCTTATATAGAGGTGACCTTTATGGCAGGTGTGTGTATATCTATCTGGTGGTCCTTATATACAGGTGACCTTAAAGACAGGTTTGACTGTATATTATCTTGTGGTCCTTATATAGAGGTGACCTTTATGGCAGGTGTGTGTATATCTATCTGGTGGTCCTTATATACAGGTGACCTTAAAGACAGGTTTGACTGTATATTTATCTGGTGGTCCTTATATATAGGTGACCTTTATGGTAGGTGTGTGTATATTTATCTGGTGGTCCTTATATATAGGTGACCTTTATGGCAGGTGTGTGTATATCTATCTGGTGGTCCTTATATACAGGTGACCTTAAAGACAGGTTTGACTGTATATTTATCTTGTGGTCCTTATATAGAGGTGACCTTTATGGCAGTGTGTGTATATCTATCTGGTGGTCCTTATATACAGGTGACCTTAAAGACAGGTTTGACTGTATATTTATCTGGTGGTCCTTATATATAGGTGACCTTTATGGTAGGTGTGTGTATATTTATCTGGTGGTCCTTATATATAGGTGACCTTTATGGCAGGTGTGTGTATATCTATCTAGTGGTCCTTATATAGAGGTGACCTTAAAGACAGGTTTGACTGTATATTTATCTGGTGGTCCTTATATATAGGTGACCTTTATGGCAGGTGTGTGTGTATCTATCTGGTGGTCCTTATATACAGGTGACCTTAAAGACAGGTTGACTGTATATTTATCTGTGGTCCTTATATTAGGTGACCTTTATGGTAGGTGTGTGTATATTTATCTGGTGGTCCTTATATAGGTGACCTTTATGGTAGGTGTGTGTATATTTATCTGGTGGTCCTTATATATAGGTGACCTTTATGGTAGGTGTGTGTATATTTATCTGGTGGTCCTTATATATAGGTGACCTTTATGGTAGATGTGTGTATATTTATCTGGTGGTCCTTATATAGAAGTGACATTTAAGGCAGGTTTGACTGTATATTTATCTGGTGGTCCTTATATAGAGGTGATCTTTAAGGCAGGTTTGACTGTATATTTATCTAGTGGTCCTTATATAGAGGTGACCTTTAAGGCAGGTTTGACTGTATATTTATCTAGTGGTCCTTATATAGAGGTGACCTTTAAGGCAGGTTTGACTGTATATTTATCTAGTGGTCCTTATATAGAGGTGACCTTTAAGGCAGGTTTGACTGTATATTTATCTAGTGGTCCTTATATAGAGGTGACCTTTAAGGCAGGTTTGACTGTATATTTATCTAGTGGTCCTTATATAGAGGTGATCTTTAAGGCAGGTTTGACTGTATATTTATCTAGTGGTCCTTATATAAAGGTGACCTTTAAGGCAGGTTTGACTGTATATTTATCTGGTGGTCCTTATATAGAGGTGACCTTTAAGACAGGCTTGACTGTATATTTATCTGGTGGTCCTTATATAGAGGTGACCGTTAAGACAGGTTTGACTGTATATTTATCTAGTGGTTCTTTTATACAGGTGAACTTTAAGACAGGTTTGACTGTATTTTTATCTAATGGCCCTTAAAGGGAGGTGACCTTTAAGGCAGGTGTGTGTATATTTATCTGATGGTCCATATATAGAGGTGACTTTTAAGGCAGGTATGAATGTATATCTATCTGGTGGTCCTTATATAAAGGTGACCTTTAAGACAGGTGTGTGTATATCTATCTGGTGGTCCTTATGTAGAGGTGACCTTTAAGGCAGATGTGTGTTATCTATCTGGTGGTCCTTATATAGAGGTGACTTTTAAGACAGGTTTGACTATATATTTATCTGGTGGTCCTTATATAGAGGTGATTTATAAGAAAGGTTGGACTGTATATTTATCTGGTGGTCCTAATATAGAGGTGACCTATAAGGCGAGTTGGACTGTATATTTATCTGGTAGTCCTTATACAGAGGTGTGTAGCAACCCACTTTGAAAAAATTACGCACTTTGAAAAAAATTTTCAAATCGTGTTAAATTCGGGACAAGCTCAACGCACTTTGAAAAAATTTTTCAAAGTGTGTTAAAAAATGGTTCAGCTCAACGCACTTTGAAAAATACTTCAAAGTGCGTTAATGAGGTACAATAAATTCGACCCACTTTGAAAAAAGATACGCACTTTGAATTTTTTTTCAAACTGTTGAATGCGAGACAAGTTCAACGCGAATTGAAAAAAAAAATCAAACTGCGTCAAATGAGGTACATTTAAATTTATTTCACTTCGTTCAACGCATATTTTCATTTGTGATTGAATATCTACAACAGCCAACACAGTTTTAACCAACATAACTAATAGCAGGGTTAGCGTTTGTATGTCGCAGAATGTGAAAACCAGTTTCAAAATGTGGTTAGCAGCCTAGGGTGTCGGGGTGAGGAGGAGGGGTTACAAGGGGGACATTTTGGGAAAACACCTATCTTTGCGATATGTAGCACCTATACCATATATATCCTGACCGTAAACCATGTATATTTACAATGAAACCACTGGGCCAATTTGAACCAAATTTGGTGTGAAAGGCCCATGGTTTGTAAAGATTAAAAGTTTTGTTGGCGTTCCCGCGCCATATCCAAGATACCGGCCGTTACTATAAACGCATAATCGGCCGTTTTAGTCTTATGTGTTGTCCGATTTAGTTCAAATTTGAAGATGGAATTATATATATAAGTTTTGGCCATTGAACACATAAATCCACACAAACAATACCAATGTGTATTCCTTTCTCGCGAAACTAAATAGCTTGCAAATATGTGTAAGAAAAGAAGCGCGGATCTCCAGACAGACATGGAAGTGAAATCAGGTGCTCCGGGAGTAGTATCTCCTGCTCAAATGCGTAGTATGGTAGTAGGTGTATGTTCAGGAGAGGAAACACAAATACTTAATTGGTGTTAAAGATATCTAAAAATTGTGGAACTGGACAAAAGCTCCCCCCCCCCGAAAAAACCCACCAACAACAATCGACAATAAAAATTTAAGGCCCGTTGCCATCATGGTACGACTTGGACCTACATTCGATATAAAGGGTTGGTGTGGTTAACCGGTGTATGGCGGGCTGTGAGACCCTATATGTCAGACATGGGGCGAATTACATTGCAATGTACATGTAATGCATTACATTACAATTACTTTGGCAAAACTAGCATTATATTACAATTACAATTACTTGCATTTTGGAAGTAATGCATTGTATTACAATTACATGTACTTTACTAAAGTAATGCATTATATTACACATTACATTTCATAAATTTTATTAGCAAAAGAATTTAAACATATATAGATGAGAGATGTTTCCTGTTTGGAATTTGAAATTTAGGGTTAAGGAGTGCACTTTATCGTGTAACATCTGCGTCGACATGGGCATCGGTTGTAAGGTCTTTATCCAAATTACCCCAATGGCTTTCATTTCACAATATCATTTTCAAGAAGTCTTGGTCAGATCCTGTCGGGGTTCGAACCAGTGATCTCTCACACACGGAAATTATCTTCCATGACAGAAAGTACATTATTAAACATGCCATAACAAATAATAAAATTCAACCCATCGAAGATGGGGCGGGGGTGACCAATAACAAATCAAAAAATTATATCTTCGAAGAGGCGACTAATAAATATCCTGGGGACGTGAAATTCATCTCGGAACTCCCTTGTAGTAGCCTTGTCACAGCTGAAAATGACTGTTCACATATACATGAACCATGAATAGCCGAGATATTACCAATGTGAAAAAATTACACTTTATCATTTTTTAGTTGTTGCATTTGTGGTAAAATTTTACTACATTTGTGAAAAACATTTACTACATTTGTGACCAAACTTACTACATTTGTGGTTCGATACTACACATATGTGACACTTTTTATTACATTTCAGATTTGTAAAAGTTCTACATTTGTGGTAGTTACTACATATAGGGGTCCCACACGCGCCAAACCTCCTACTTTTCATGTAGTAAAGCGCATTATTATTTTTGCCTGCTACATCAATTGCAGTTATATCGCTATAATTGCCATTGTTCCGACGTCCTGACTGCTTAACTATCAAGGGTTCTCATGTCGTTATATAGTTGATTCCAGACCTGTTTATACTAGAATACGCTAGCACAACACAACCACACACACACACACACACCACAACACACACACCAAATTGACAAGGTCGACAAGTTGGCAATTCGTTTTCTTTTAATAAAATCTCTCTCTCTCTCTCTCTCTCTCTCTCTCTCTCTCTCTCTCTCTCTCTCTCTGTGTGTGTGTATGCTTTGCCATTTTGAACTGCCTGGTGCACGTTTATTCCTGTTGGTTATTATCGGGTCTCCCGTAAAGAAGAGCTCCAAGAAAATTGTTGAAATCAAAGATGTTTTATGGTTGAGAAGAAAATTTTTCAAAGTGCGTAATTTTTTTCAAAGTGGGTTGTCACACGTGTTTTTTAACGCTGTTTGAAATAAAATAAATATTTTTTTCAAAGTGCGTTGAGCTGAACAATTTTTTAACGCACTTTGAAAATTTTTTTCAAAGTGCGTTGAGCTTGTCCCGAATTTAACGCGATTTGAAATTTTTTTCAAAGTGCGTAATTTTTTTCAAAGTGGGTTGTTACAAAGCACTCGCATTACGAATGAAACTCACGGGTCTTTCGGATGGAAACGAGGTCCTGTGTCACGGTGGGCTTGGCAAGATAAAGAACCCTGCTTGATAATGGCATCAGCGCAACGCAGAGGCAACATTTCTGCACCTTTGCCTAAAGCTGGCGACGTTTCGATATAATTGAAATATTCTTGACTGGGACGTAAAACACCATTACTCAATGTATATCTGAATTAGTCATTTATTTACCTTTGTGTAAAATTGTCGGTTTTTTATTTTGATTTCTTCAATTTATTTATTTATTTATTTATTTATTTTTTATTTATTTATTTTACACAGCAAAAATTCATGAATTTTTTTAGATTTTTCTACTTTACTGTAACTCGTATTCAAATTAAAAATAATACTTTTACTAGATCTTCAAAACTGTATACTGCATGACAACATACATCATTGGCAACAGTTACCATGGAAACTAGGGGATATATATATATATATATATATATATAAGGATAGTGGCGTAATGGCTATTTACCCCAAATTCTTTCACTTATATCTAGGTTGTCAGTTTTAAGATGGTAGGGGGAACCGGCGTACCCGAAGAAAACACGGACATTCGTCAAGTGAACTGACAAATGCAGTATACTAGGCTAACCAATTGGACGAATGTATCCCTTTTTTGACGGAGTTGTACCATGAAAACGAATAAATGGACGATGGATAAAATGAAAATGTCAAAGATGGAGTTTTCCCATTTCAACGAGGTTTTTTTTTATTAAAAGTACGGAAAAATCGGACTTTTGGTGTGGAAATTGTACCAAATTCAAACACTTAACGATAAAAAGTACTTCAATGGCAACCTTGAGCACAAATAAATAAATTTGATTGATCAGCCTGATATTCCCCCCAAGTTGTATTCAAACCTGGGCGCTGTGATCTGTTAGCACGTGCTTTAGGCCACACCTCCTAATTTATTGAGCCATATATAAGTTAAAACTCATTTGCAAAGTAAAGTGTGCACATGAAAAGTATAAACAATAAATAAACATCATAAATAAACAGGATACGAGGAATTACTTAAATAATAACTACGGTTATATCATCCTGATATAGCAGGGTATAAATAATTTTGAAATATAATTTATAATACATGATAAAACTGTTTCTGTTTTCTGTTTTCTTGGTTTTCTGTTTTCTTGGTTTTTTTTTTTTTTTTTTTTTTAATATTAAAAGTTCAACACGTTTGAATACAGATGGGCAATTTATTCTGCCGGATACAGGCCCGTAGGAAAAGGGGGCAGGGGCCTGGCCCCTCCACTTTTTTGGCTAAATTTCATTCAGTTTCTTAGACATGTAATTCATTAAAAGTCAGTAGATATCTCTGTAAACGCAGTATAATTTAAAATAATTATTAATTTTATGTTGACGATACGGCTTTTGGAAAGTTTTTTCCGTTTTCGCCTTGTTGTTTATTTATTTGCTTTACACTTGCTTTGTAAGGGTGATAATTTTGCGCGCCTTAAATCAGCTCATCATACTGAGAGCTGGTATTTAAATTTAACCCATCACTGGATGTTTGTTCAGTGGGTCATGTGTTAAAATTTTGAATATTTATTTCGAGAAAATTCAAAATTTTAACACATGACAAGTGTAGATCCGAAGCCGTAAGCATTGTCTACATTTCTTTAATATTCGTGTGTTGTTAGATTTAATTCTATTCATTAATATTAATTTAGTGTCACATTTTTAAGTTTCCTGTTATCCCTAACAGTATCTGTTTTGGATGGAAACGCTCAGTTGGTAGAGCGTTCGCTCCATAAGTGGGAGGTCGTGGGTTCGAACCCCGGCCTGGTAAAACCTAAGATTTGAAAATAGGTAGTGACTGGTCCTTCGCTAAATGCTCAGCAATAAGAAGTGAAAATCACGGGTCTTTCGAATGAGACCTTAAAAAATCAAGGTCCCGTGTCACGGTAGGCGCGGCACGATAAACTTGGAACCCTCACTGCATAAGCACACTGCACATGTATAAATTTATGTACTTTCACCTAGAATTGCTGACGTCTCGATATAAGTGAAATATTCTTGACGGAGACGTTAAACCCTATACAACTCAACTCATCATTGAGGATTCAAACTGAAAGGGACTGACTAGATGAACATCTCCAATCAAATGTCAGATGATAACCATTTGATTTAAATTGCTTAAAGTGGTAGATCTGTTCATAATTCTATTTTATAGATCCTTACTTTCTTTGCACTACATAAAGCTGTTCATGCGTTCCCCACTTTCTTTCCTTTTTATAATTTTTGTGTATTTTAATTTTGGCCCCTTCACTTTTAAATTTGCTGCTACGGGCCTGGGATATTTGTATAACACGAATATATAAAATCAAGGTGTTAGGTATATTATGTATTAATTGATTGGTATAATTGACGTCACATAGTTTCATGTTCCTTTCACTAAATTCTGATTACATACGTGGCGGGTGTAGCGAATTAAAACAGGTGTTTACCCTTCCGGAGCACCAGGCCTCACTTCCCTGATAGAAGTTTACATGTGTAACCTAACTTGTCAGTTTCAAAGTTTTTTCTATGCTTCTGGATTGTAATTCAGACATGGATTAGTGTGTTTGTTTTTTTTTATTGACAATAAAACACCAGTTGCTTCTTTTTATATTCATGATAATTAAATCTCTAAATCACGCGGCGATAATCTATGTTTATACGGTATTGATAATCAATATATAATCAGGAATTTTAGAGAAAACTTATGTATAATATAATCCATTGTACGGACCCGTATGCCAGACCTCGACGGGAGGTGGCATACGACTTTTTCAGGTTTTGTCTCTTAATATGCTAAAACCTGAATGCTACTTCAAACTGAGCTACATTTACATTATTAAACAGAAAAATAATGTTCATTTAGAGTGGCTTTAATTTTAATGTGAAAACACGCCGCTACATTTTTCACCTGCACAGTAGGATATTATTAGGATATAGGATTATTATTCAATCGGTATATCATAGGCGTAGGAGCAGGGGGGGGGGGCCAGCGGGGGCCGCCCCCCCCCCCCCCCATGTCAGAGAAGGGGGGCCAGGCCCCTGCAATATATTGTGTGAAATTGTGTATCATAGTTTACGTTTATAGTGTAAGTGCTAAAAAAGAAAAAAACAAGAGCTTTAACAGGAAATGTCCATCTGGTAACCAATCAATTATCAATTTCATCATTATACTTGTAAAAGGGCGTCAAAATTTTCCGGGGTACCCCCATATCCAGTGGCGGATTCAGCGTACCCCCCCCCCCCCTTTATGTCGCTAATAACACATATTGTTCAGCTCAGATTGCACCAGAATGCAGGATTTTTGCGCCACTTTTTCAAAATTTTTCGGGGGAGCATGCCCCCGAATCGCCCTAGCATTATACGTCCCCTTTTTGAAATTCTGGATCAGTCTATGATATCCATCCCCAATGAGTGGGGTGATTATGGAACTTGTGTCATACGGTTATTTTATATAATCTTGCCTTTATATCACAGTATTTTAACATATCAAAACGATGCACAATACAATGAAAATGCGTCTAGACAGGACTTAGTTTTGAAAATTTTCCGGGGGAGACCCCCGGACCCCCACCTTTGCGAGGGGTTTTACACCCCTCTCATACTCTCCCCGCCTCGTGCCTTAGGCACGAGGTCGTACCTGCGGCACGACATAGACAGACCTTTGGTTTGGCCCCCCCCAATATTAAAAACCCTCCTACGCCTATGTATATATACTGTCCATTTGTGAGTGATAGGCAATGCGACATCTTGTTGGTGGGGACAGGTCCCAACCACTTGTATTGCTGCTTTGCTTCTTATTCAGATGTGGGCAAGTCGCGAAAAACGGTTCTTAATTATGCAATCGGTATATATACTGCCCATTTGTGAGTAATAGGCAATGCGACATCTTGCATTGCCGGTTTGCTTGTCGCTCAGTTGTGAACAGGCCGCGAATACATTGTTAACAATATTCAATACGTAATAGTTACTAATCGAGTCAGGGGGGTTCATCAATTTGAAACACCTGGGCACGTGCGTTTAGTGATCCCAAACCGCGAAGCGGTGAGGGATTACGAGCACGTGCGCAGGTGTTTCAAATTGATGGACCCCGACGACGAGGTTCGTAACTGACTTACACGATGACAATAATACAGTTGAAAATAATATGTACAAAATAAAACAAAATTGAAATTGTTGTTTAAAATATACTAGAGTATAACAATAAAAATAATTTCATATTGTATGATAAATAAATGAATAAATAAAGATTTTGTCAAGTAAAATGAAGAAAGTTAATTTACAAAAAAATACTATAGCCAGTTACAATTCATACAGCAATTAAAAAAAATACTGGTTATTTGATTAAAAATACATGATCAAAATCTAGTATCATTTTCGAAAAAGACAATCATGAAGGCAGAAAATTATCAAGCAAATACTAAATATATGTCTCCCTTTTAACACCTATCAGTCGTAAGTCCTACTCTGGCCCAACGGATAGCAAGCCTGCTTGGCAATGAAGGGGTTGTGAGTTCGAATCCCGAGAGAAGTCTTCTTTTTAAATCAGTTTAGAAATTATGCAATGTCATTTCATGCACGAGCGAAAAAAACGCACGGAGTTTTTTAATTCCATACACACTATTTAAGATTTCTGACTACGATTCAGACAAAATACTTAGTCAAGCATTTGATTTAGAGAATTTCAAAATGAGCAGGATTGTATTTCCCAAAATACATATAAACCATAGAAGACTGTTAAGAGGAACAAGGCATTTTCAAAATTTTACAAAAAGCCGTAGATGTACGCCCAATGCTTTATGACGGCGGTCCATCTCAAATGGGTTTTATTGAAATGGAATAGGTACGTATAAGTTTGAATTTGTAAAAGAGTATTTAATATATGTCCGCAATTTTACGTTGTAGGCTATCATTATACCTGGCTAAGAAGGTCCCAGTCAACATTGTTATGCTTAAACATGTTAAATACATCGAGCACGAACATACCGATCCGTGTTCAAATTAAAAACCACAAAAGCAAAACTTTTGTTTTGAGAATTGGACTAAATCCATTTTTAATGTCATTTTTTGGTATTTGCTGTTCCATTTTTGGATATCTCGATTGACAATCGAGTATTCAAGTTGGTTACCGACTCGAAGAAAACAAAAGAGTTATCGTGTAAATCTACTTACAACGGTATATATAGCATATTGTTATTTAATATATATCACAAATAGTCACCAGTAGTTAGTGGTGCATGGTTAATTGTCTGTCTCAATGAGTATACTATCCCTATTATCGTGCCTCGGCAAACATCTAGTGTACCGTCCCGCCTCTGAATGACAAGCACTGTCGCATGTTGGGTGAACATCTTGTCTTGTTTCCTCGCTTGTCGTTCAAAGATGGGTCAGTCGGTGTCATTGTTTACGGTTTTTACTCAGCAGTCAGACAGCGACGTTCCATAGTTCTACTTGTAAAGTTTAGGCAAAAATTGTAAATACAACTAAGTTATTATAACTACCATTTTGTATATTATAGAATAATTATTTTGTCGTAAACATTTCAATTTAATGTACCATTTCCCTGAACATTTCTATCTTTCAGTGAAAATTAATATATATATATATAATAAGGATAGCCAAGCCCGAATTGTGCGTTGTGTTAATTTTTGAGACCTTCCGCGGCAAATAAAAGGGATTACTTTATGACAGGTGTTTGAACCCGAAAAAATCGTCATTCATAGATTCGTTTTTATACCACAAAATTAACATTTTTAGCTACGAATATGGTGCACAAGTATGAAGAATTAACTAAACTTTCTACAGGCATGTATCAAAAAGTCCGAGATAAAACGCCACATTTACTTTAATTTACTGATATTTTAACGATAACCGATTTCTCTTGAAAATCATCAGAAATTTCCTCTCCATTTTTAAAACAGGTGCGTTTTTGTATAAGATATTTTTTAAAGTTTTATTTTCAATTGTTGGCTGGTGCCTAACGATTTAAATCGTTAAATTCTCACCGCCTTTGATAAAAATAGTCGTCAATGACTTACTTTTGTCCTCAAAAAAAAAAAAAAAAAAAAAAAAAAAAACAAACAAACAAAAACGATAAAATACTACAAATAGTATTAAAAACTCACAGTCAAATAAATATTATGTATTTTTTCAATTGTCGATTCAATTTTTTGACCATTTTTCACTTTGTCTGCGCGTCACCGTGAAATATTGTTTGATGAATCAATGCGCTGGCTGGGTTTGCTATAATTATAATCAAAATATCACCATTTAAATGATAAACAACATTACAATTACGTCTAGGGAACACACAAGTATCATGTGATACTTTTGTATGCATTATGTGATAAAAATTCAAAAGTAGCACATGACACGGGTATATTTTGAACTCGTCAACCTGTATATTGTATTAACTGCGAATCGAAACAGTGAGTCATGAACGGCCAATCTTGTTTACTGATACGATTATTATTATTATTATTATTATTATTATTATATAAAATATTTGAATTATGATTATTATAAATAATATATATAAGTGCTAACATATTTCTTTTCCTTATAATATCACGATATATCGATAAAGAAACTAATTACGTTAGATGTATTCAAGGGGAACAATTTGTTGTTCCTATTTTTAGAGCCGGGGTTTTCCATTTAACACGGATTCACACACAGAGCTGTGACCCGGATTTATGATTTAGCTGCATAAAAAGGTATAATCTACGTTTTGTTTAATTTTAATTACATTTTTAATATCGTTTAGCACTGACTTATATATCGTATACGATTCTGCGAGTTTTAATAAAACGTCCAGATTGACGCAAAGCTAACAATTTAACTCGCCAGAATTTTCCAATATGGACGCTAATGTTGTCTCTGACCTCACTGGGATACTTTATCACAAAGAATGGCTAGTACTGGTATATTTAAACCTTCGTAACCTACAACATATATTACAAAAGTTATATAATTCGACCATTTATAATATAAGTTAACTAAACGCTATCAGAATAAAGGAAGAAATCCATAGCAGAGGTCAAAGGTCATGTAAAGTTGATAACGAGATATATACGTGTGACTATAAATAGAACATATTGTATATTTACTCACCATGGCTCCAGTTTTAACTAAGATTTTCCTTAACTTTAATCTGGAAATTATAGCGATATTTTCCTGGATTTTAAGTAAATTTAAAAATTGATTGACTATACAGTATCCGATGACAATAATTCCTTAACTTGACTATTTTTTATTCATCATCCAAATATTACATTCGTCTACATTTTACACATTGATATAAGCACATAAATTAATACACACGAAACAGATTAATTAAAAAGAAATTTCATCAAATCCCAATTTTTTTATATCATTTTATTTTTTTCTGAGGCTATAACGGCTTTAATTCCTTAACTAGTTAGATTTCAAATTTGTCAGATTTAAGTTAAGGAAATTCTTAGTTAAGGAGAGATTATGGAAGGGAGCAGGCCCCATTCCTTAGCTAGGATTTTCCTTAACTTAAATTAAGCAAATTTCTGTAATCTCTTTTTGAAACTAACTTTACCGATAAACATTTTTGTCAAAACTAATGCAGATGTTTTAACCTAGAAGTGATTTTAAAAATGACACCTTAAATTCCGCAATATCTTGAAAACTAACAAAATTATAAAGATTTGAAAATTTACAAGATTTAAGTTAAGGAAAATCTAAGCTAAGGATTTTTATATAAATTCAAACAACATTGACTTGTCTGATTGACCTTTAGTTAATAATATTTATACATTACAAGGATAGTATTGGGGGTAATACTTACATAAGTCTTGTGCTTACTATTTGAAAATAAAAAAAATCAACACTTTTATTGTAATGGTCCCAGTTTCACAATCATATTTCTATAACCAAGAATTGCCACACCTAAAATCTGCCATTCTAGTACTTCACGTCCACTATGGTTAAGTGCGCGCGTGCGTGTGTGTGTGTTTTCAGGTGAATGGGACCCCATTGCTTGGATATTGTACTTCTAACACTTAAATACTTACAATACCGTACAATACCCCTCTAGATTTCAATACTTATAATACCCCTTAGATGTCAATACTTACAATACCTCTCAGATTTAAATTCAAACAATATCCTTTAGATTTCAATACATATGATACCTCTCACATTTTAATAGTAACAATACTCCTCAGATTTCAATACATACAATATCCTTTAGATTTCAATACATACAATACCGCTCAGATGTCAATACGTACAATACCTCTCAGATGTCAATACTTACAATACCCCTCAGATGTCAATACTTACAATACCCCTGAGATGTCAATACTTACAATACCCCTCAGATTTTAAAACTATCAATACCCCTCAGATTTCAATACATACAATACCCTCAGATTTCAATACTTACAATACCCCTCATATGTCAATACTTACAATACCCCTCAGATGTCAATACTTACAATACCGCTCAGATTTTAATACTTACAATACCTTTCAGATTTCAATACATACAATATCCCTCAGATTTCAATACTTACAATACCCCTCATATGTCAATAATTATAATACCACTCAGATTTCAATACTTACAATACCGCTCAGATTTCAATACTTACAATACCGCTCAGATTTTAATACTTACAATACCCCTCAGATGTCAATACATACAATATCCATCAGATGTCAATACTTACAATACCGCTCAGATGTCAATACTTACAATACCCCTCAGATGTCAATACATACAATACCCTTCAGATGTCAATACTTACAATACCGCTCAGATTTCAATACTTACAATACCGCTCAGATGGCAATACTTACAATTCTCCCTCAGGTTTTAATACATACAATATCCCTCAGATGTCAATACTTTCAATACTTCTCAGACTTTAATGCTTACAATACCGCTCAGATTTCAATACTTACAAAACTCCCTCAGGTTTCAATACATACAATATCCCTCAGATTTCAATACATACAATACCCCTCAGATTTTAATACTTACAATACCCCTCAGATTTCAATACATACAATATCCATCAGATTTCAATACTTACAATACCCCTCAGATGTCAATACTTACAATACCCCTCAGATGTCAATACTTACAATACCCCTCAGATTTAAATACATACAATACCCTTCAGATTTTAATACTTACAATACCGCTCAGATTTTAATACTTACAATACCCCTCAGATTTCAATACATACAATACCCCTCAGATTTCAATACTTACAATACCCCTCAGATGTCAATACTTACAATACCCCTCAGATTTCAATACTTACAATACCTTCAGATGTCAATACATACAATACCCCTCAGATTTCAATACTTACAATACCCCTCAGATGACAATACATATAATATCCCTCAGATGTCAATACTTACAATACCCCTCAGATTTAAATCCTTACAATACCCCTCAGATGTCAATACATACAATATCCCTCAGATGTCAATACTTACAACACCGCTCAGATTTAAATACTTACAATACCCCTCAGATATCAATACATACAATATCCCTGAGATGTCAATACTTACAATACCCCTCAGATTTCAATACTTACAATACCCCTCAGATGTCAATACATACAATATCCCTCAGATGTCAATACTAACAATACCGCTCAGATTTCAATACTTACAATACCCTCAGATGTCAATACAAACAATACCCTTCAGATTTCAATACTTACAATACCGCTCAGATGTCAATACATACAATATCCCTCAGATGTCAATACTTACAATATCCCTCAGATTTTAATACATACAATATCCCTCAGATGTCAATACATACAATATCCCTCAGATGTCAATACTTACAATACCCTTCAAATTTCAATACTTACAATACCCCTCAGTTGTCAATACATAAAATATCCCTCAGATGTCAATACTTACAATACCCCTCAGATGTCAATACATACAATACCCCTCAGATGTCAATACATACAATATCCCTCAGATGTCAATACTTACAATACCCCTCAGATGTCAATACATACAATATCCCTCAGATGTCAATACTTACAATACCCCTCAGATGTCAATACTTACAATACCCCTCAGATGTCAATACATACAATACCCCTCAGATTTCAATGCTTACAATACCCCTTAGATTTTAATACTTACAATACCCCTCAGATTTCAATACATGCAATACCCCTCAGATGTCAATACTTACAATACCCCTCAGATGTCAATACTTACAATACCCTCAGATTTCAATACATGAAATACCCCTCAGATGTCAATACTTACAATACCCCTCAGATGTCAATACTTACAATACCCCTCAGATTTCAATACATACAATACCCCTCAAATTTCAATACTTACAATACCCCTCAGATTTCCATACTTACAATACTCCTCAGATTTCAATACTTACAATACCGCTCAGATTTTAATACTTACAATACCCTTTAGATATAAATACTTACAATACCCCTCAGATGTCAATACTTACAATACCCCTTAGATTTCAATACTTACAATACCCCTCAGATGTCAATACTTACAATACCCTTCAGATGTCAATATTAACAATACCCCTCAAATTTCAATACTTACAATACCCTTTAGGTTTGAATACTTACAATACCCCTCAGATTTTAATACTTACAATACCCCTTAGATGTCAATACATACAATATCCTTCAGATGTCAATACTTACAATACCCCTCAGATTTCAATACATACAATACCCCTCAGATGTCAATACTAATAATACCCGTCAGATGTCAATACTTCCAATACCCTTCAGATGTTAATACTTATAATACCCCTCCGCTTAAATTTTAATAGTTACATTCCCCCTAAGATGTTAATACTTACAATACCCCTCAGATTTCCATACTTACAATACCCCTCAGATTTCAATACTTACAATACCCCCCAGTTGTCAATACATACAATACCCCTCAGATTTCCATACTTACAATACTCCTCAGATTTCAATACTTACAATACCGCTCAGATTTACAATTCCCTTTAGATGTAAATACTTACAATACCCCTCAGATGTCAATACATACAATATCCCTCAGATGTCAATACTTACAATACCCCTCAGATGTCAATACATACAATATCCCTCAGATGTCAATACTTACAATACCCCTCAGATGTCAATACTTACAATACCCCTCAGATGTCAATACATACAATACCCCTCAGATTTCAATGCTTACAATACCCCTTAGATTTTAATACTTACAATACCCCTCAGATTTCAATACATGCAATACCCCTCAGATGTCAATACTTACAATACCCCTCAGATGTCAATACTTACAATACCCCTCAGATTTCAATACATGCAATACCCCTCAGATGTCAATACTTACAATACCCCTCAGATGTCAATACTTACAGTACCCCTCAGATTTCAATACATACAATACCCTCAAATTTCAATACTTACAATACCCCTCAGATTTCCATACTTACAATACTCCTCAGATTTCAATACTTACAATACCGCTCAGATTTTAATACTTACAATACCCTTTAGATATAAATACTTACAATACCCCTCAGATGTCAATACTTACAATACCCCTTAGATTTCGATACTTACAATACCCCTCAGATGTCAATACTTACAATACCCTTCAGATGTCAATATTAACAATACCCCTCAAATTTCAATACTTACAATACCCTTTAGGTTTGAATACTTACAATACCCCTCAGATTTTAATACTTACAATACCCCTCAGATGTCAATACATACAATATCCTTCAGATGTCAATACTTACAATACCCCTCAGATTTCAATACATACAATACCCCTCAGATGTCAATACTAATAATACCCGTCAGATGTCAATACTTCCAATACCCTTCAGATGTTAATACTTATAATACCCCTCCGCTTAAATTTTAATAGTTACATTCCCCCTAAGATGTTAATACATACAATACCCCTCAGATTTCCATACTTACAATACCCCTCAGATTTCAATACTTACAATACCCCTCAGATTTCAATACATACAATACCCCTCAGATTTCAATACTTACTATACCGCTCAGATTTCAATACTTACAATACCCCTCAGATGGCAATACTTACAATACACCTCAGATTTCAATACTTACAATACCCCTCAGATTTCAATACATGCAATACCCCTCAGATTTCCATACTTACAATACTCCTCAGATTTCAATACTTACAATACCGCTCAGATTTACAATTCCCTTTAGATGTAAATACTTACAATACCCCTCAGATGTCAATACTTACAATACCCCTTAGATTTCGATACTTACAATAACCCTCAGATGTCAATACTTACAATACCCTTCAGATGTCAATATTAACAATACCCCTCAGATTTCAATACATACAATACCCCTCAAATTTCAATACTTACAATACCCCTCAGATTTCCATACTTACAATACTCCTCAGATTTCAATACTTACAATACCGCTCAGATTTTAATACTTACAATACCCTTTAGATATAAATACTTACAATACCCCTCAGATGTCAATACTTACAACACCGCTCAGATTTCAATACTTACAATACCCCTCAGATATCAATACATACAATATCCCTGAGATGTCAATACTTACAATACCCCTCAGATTTCAATACTTACAATACCCCTCAGATGTCAATACATACAATATCCCTCAGATGTCAATACTAACAATACCGCTCAGATTTCAATACTTACAATACCCCTCAGATGTCAATACAAACAATACCCTTCAGATTTCAATGCTTACAATACCGCTCAGATGTCAATACATACAATATCCCTCAGATATCAATACTTACAATATCCCTCAGATTTTAATACATACAATATCCCTCAGATGTCAATACATACAATATCCCTCAGATGTCAATACTTACAATACCCTTCAAATTTCAATACTTACAATACCCTCAGTTGTCAATACATAAAATATCCTCAGATGTCAATACTTACAATACCCCTCAGATGTCAATACATACAATACCCCTCAGATGTCAATACATACAATATCCCTCAGATGTCAATACTTATAATACCCCTCAGATGTCAATACATACAATATCCCTCAGATGTCAATACTTACAATACCTCAGATGTCAATACATACAATACCCCTCAGATTTCAATGCTTACAATACCCCTAGATTTTAATACTTACAATACCCCTCAGATTTCAATACATGCAATACCCTCAGATGTCAATACTTACAATACCCCTCAGATGTCAATACTTACAATACCCCTCAGATTTCAATACATGCAATACCCCTTAGATGTCAATACTTACAATACCCCTCAGATGTCAATACTTACAATACCCCTTAGATTTCAATACATACAATACCCCTCAAATTTCAATACTTACAATACCCCTCAGATTTCCATACTTACAATACTCCTCAGATTTCAATACTTACAATACCGCTCAGATTTTAATACTTACAATACCCTTTAGATATAAATACTTACAATACCCCTCAGATGTCAATACTTACAATACCCCTTAGATTTCAATACTTACAATACCCCTCAGATGTCAATACTTACAATACCCTTCAGATGTCAATATTAACAATACCCCTCAAATTTCAATACTTACAATACCCTTTAGGTTTGAATACTTACAATACCCCTCAGATTTAATACTTACAATACCCCTTAGATGTCAATACATACAATATCCTTCAGATGTCAATACTTACAATACCCCTCAGATTTCAATACATACAATACCCCTCAGATGTCAATACTAATAATACCCGTCAGATGTCAATACTTCCAATACCCTTCAGATGTTAATACTTATAATACCTCCGCTTAAATTTTAATAGTTACATTCCCCCTAAGATGTTAATACTTACAATACCCCTCAGATTTCCATACTTACAATACCCCTCAGATTTCAATACTTACAATACCCCCCAGTTGTCAATACATACAATACCCCTCAGATTTCCATACTTACAATACTCCTCAGATTTCAATACTTACAATACCGCTCAGATTAACAATTCCTTTAGATGTAAATACTTACAATACCCCTCAGATGTCAATACATACAATATCCCTCAGATGTCAATACTTACAATACCCCTCAGATGTCAATACTACAATATCCCTCAGATGTCAATACTTACAATACCCCTCAGATGTTAATACTTACATTACCCCTCAGATGTCAATACATACAATACCCCTCAGATTTCAATGCTTACAATACCCCTTAGATTTTATAATTACAATACCCCTCAGATTT
>CM037872.1:43180419-43194655 GCA_021292105.1 Anadara kagoshimensis | reverse complement strand
GAGGTCCAATGGCAGAGATCGGAGATTGAAGCGGTGGGCTGGTGACCTGTCCACTAGGTGTCCAACCTTTATGAACTGTATCATGAATGCTCTTAATAAAACATTATAACGATTAGCTAAACATAGAACTGAGATCACAGTGGCGGGCGGGTGACCTGTCCACTAGGTGTCCAACCTTTATAAACTGTATCATGAATGCTCTTAATAATCTGAAATCATACTCTCATTCTTTGATTTAATCGTTAATTTGCAGTGAGTGGAATGGAGTGCAGCATTGGTTTTATATGTCATAGTAAAATTATTTTATTTTTATCAAGGCAGTCAGTTCTGGGAGGGTGGAGGATTCTGGAGTCCAGTAGAGTAATGTAGTTCTACACCTAAGTTAAGATTTTCACTTATATATTCAGTTCAGGGATGGCACAAGAAGCAGGAGAAAGCTATCCATTATGTGAGAATGAACCGTGAACTTTCTCCCAGTAAAATGGGATTCAAACCTGCTTTGATCTGTAGGTGTGTGCTTTAGACCACTAAGCCACCAAGGACCCTCAAGTGGGATATGTTCCTAGGTGGTTGGAAACTACATGTACTATAGTAAGCCATCTTCTCACTGTACATGGTTTGACAATAGTGACATTCATGTTTTTAACTCTTAAAAATTGAATCTGACTTCCAACGTTCTGAAGTATTCAGTTGCTTTTAAATGTTATGACACATGACAAAGCCAATATCACCCTTGAAAGTAAAATATGAAATGAAAGTCATAACACCTTCAGAAGCTCAAAGCCATAAGTCAAATGGAAGCCAATGCTCCTCAAAGTTTAGACAAAAGGTCACTTTGATTCTGAGGAAAGTCAGAAGGGGGTTTGAAATTGGACTGACTGTTGTGTCCTCAATCAATTGGCATTAGAAAATGAAAAATAACCCTAATCATGACACTATAACTAAACTGTCTATGTGTTTGAGGGTGGTTGAGAGAAATAGTGTTTTATGCCCACTCATATCAAGGCAATAAGTTCTAGAAAGGTGGAAGTCAGTGTTGATGAAAGCCACCAACCTTTAGCAGGAGAATGTAATAAAATTTGTCTGGAGTGGGAATTTATAGTACAGACCTGTTCAAAGTTTAACACTAATGCTAACGAATTAGTACAGAATTGATAGCTCATCTTGTCCTCTCCTTAGTGATTTTTGGCTGTTGCTATATACAGTCAAACCTGTCTATAAAGGCCACTAAAGGGAGCCAGTAAAAGTGACCTTTATGGGCAGGTGGCCTTTATATAGAGGTGGTCTTTAAGACAGGTTAGACTTATCTCGATAGATTTTCAGTCACTAGTTATTCGGGCGAAGACCCCTTTTTGTTAGCTCAGAGTTAAACTTTTCGACAGGTCTGTACTGTAACTTAGGTGGTAAAAATCACTATGTGTGTGTGCTTGTGTTTATGAGTGTATATTTATATAAAGATTGTATGTATTTATACATGTGTGAAAATTAACAGACCTTCCAACTGCCTCATACAATAATCCTTCAATTTCCTATAAATATCTGACTTTATTACTACTGAATATTTTTACAATGTCATGAAATTCTATTTACCATAATCAAATCTAATGTAAATTCAATTACTAATAAAATTATTTTTATGTGGAGCTTCAGAAATTCAATACAAACATGTATTCAGACTTAAATATGTATTTTAACAACAAACTCATATAAACCAACAATATATCATTCATTAATACTTTGTGGGTATTGATATAATAAAATTGTCATAAAATAATACCTCCACAGCAGTCTGTGTAAAACACAGAGGAGAGAGAGATAGGTAGATAGATAGAGAGATATTTCCACAGCAGTCTATTTAAAACAGGAGAGAGAGGGAGAGAGAGATTTTCACAGCAGTCTATTTAAAATAGGAGAGAGAGAGAGAGAGAGAGAGAGAGAGTCAAACAGGAGAATGAGACTGTCAATTTAAAACAAGAGCAGTCTATTTCAATTTCAAACAGGAGACAGATGTCTATGGTATTTCAACAGAGAGAGAGAGAGAGAGAGAGAGAGAGAGTATGAGAGAGAGAGAGTCAAACAGGAGAATAAGACTGTCACTTTAAAACAAGAGCAGTCTATTTCAATTTCAAACAGGAGACAGATGTCTATGGTATTTCAACAGAGAGAGAGAGAGAGAGAGAGTCAAACAGGAGAATAAGACTGTCAATATAAAACAAGAGTGGTCTATTTCAATTTCAAACAGGAGACAGATGTCTATGGTATTTCAACAGAGAGAGAGAGAGAGATAGAGAGAGAGAGAGAGAGAGAGAGAGAGAGAGAGAGAGAGAGAGAGAGAGAGAGAGTCAAACAGGAGAATGAGACTGTCAATTTAAAACAAGTGTGGTCTATTTCAATTTCAAACAGGAGACAGATGTCTATGGTATTTCAACAGAGAGAGAGAGAGAGAGAGAGAGAGAGAGAGAGAGAGAGAGAGAGAGAGAGAGTCAAACAGGAAAATGAGACTGTCAATTTATAACAAGAGCGGCCTATTTCAATTTCAAACAGGAGACAGATGTCTATGGTATTTCAAACACACACACAAACAGAGAGAGAGAGAGAGAGAGAGAGAGAAGAGAGAGAGAGAGAGAGCAGTCTATTGAGAGATCGGGATCAAACAGGAGAGCGAGGTGGTCTTTCAAAGAGAGAGAGAGATGTTAATTGAACTACATTTTAAACTGACTAAATTAAATAATTGATGTTTGTGTGTGTAAAACGACTTGCTCTAACGATATTATTTTGTTATTAATAAACAACCTAGTTTTGGTGTCTCGTTATTGATTAATCAGTACATCATGTCGTACATGAATTTAATTTCAATTATATTTATAACAATGTCAGACCTGGGGGAGATAACTCCTTTGTCATGGCAACCAACACCTTAATAAAATAATTAACATCACAATAATAAAAATATTGTTGATATAATATGTCAAATTATGACAAAAATTATCTTAAAATCCCCCAGACTCTGGACTCTATTTCTGTATTAGCTAGGAGTTTGATACAGAAAATTCTACTAAATTCAATTCTCTCTCTCTCTCTCTTTCTCTCTCTCAGTCCAACTCTTCTTTTTATTCTGCAAAAAATCCCAGAATTAAATCTGTTGTGATCATGAATGATTTCAATTTCAGGTCTAATTTTTGAACTTTAATTGTTTTTTTTTAAAATATGTACGAAATCTATAATATAATATGAAGTGGTTTTCATTCATCCCTTACTCCTTCTTACCTTCCACAAATCAAACTTGCACTTTTACCCATCAAGTATCACAAACGTCGTTTTTAAATCCTTCGAAATCTTTTAATCCAGTCATCCAGATTACCAACAGATATGAACATATTCCAATGAGAGAGAAAATATATATTTAAAAAACCAACTGATCTTCTTTCCAATAATTTTTTTTTTCAAATATAAGTTTTAATTTAAAAAACTCCACATAATATATTTAAATAGCGTAAAACTTTAGTTAAAGGTATAAACAGCTCATTGCTATAATATATCTATGTTGAACATGTGTTAATCCGTTTGAAATACACCATATAAGAGTAAATAAATTTTTACTTGTATTTCTTTGACAAAAGACGGGGAGATTATCTCGTAGATCATAACCAGTCAATAGAAATCCATTTTAAAGCGTAACAGCATTACATATTGTTGTCATACCTCTCTATATTTACCAATAATAATGGAACGTGCCAATAAATTTAGGTTCAATGATTCGGGGTGACAGTTTGACCCATGTTTAAATAAAGGGGTGGTCAGGTAAATCCTGACAAGTTTAGACAGATGGTTATTTATATATAGATATACATATAGTAGGGATACTTCAGACAATCACTATATTGTTATTACAAACATCAAAAGCTTTATTGATAGATCTACCCTACCCCAAATGGTATTGGAAACTTTCACATTTTTAACGGTTTTATCTATATAAATTCCTACCCTGCTATCCAGTTTAAGGTTGTCGTACTTCATAATTTACGGAATATGAATTGATCAAACATTGGATATCAATATTTTGTTGGTTAATACAACAAAATCGACTCGACTCGTGTGTGCTGGCCGTGCCATTAAAAAAATTGTAATTTTCAAACAGCCGACATAAGAATATGTTAATTGCCGACATTATCGTACCTGAAAAATGTTCAATACATACATATGTACTTGTTCATAGGTTGATAGAATTTAAATTCCTTTAATTTTCTATTTCATTCATTCATTCATTCATTCAATTCATCATTACTAATGATGATTTTTTTTTAAATACAGATTTTGAATACCACTGACATATCTATTTTTTATTTATTTATTATTATTCTTAATTTTTTAATTTTTTAATTTTTTTTTTTACAGATTTTGATAGCTATTAGACTTATCAAAATTTCCAACAATTTTCAAATTTGTTCATCTTTTAATCCAATCTTTAAGATTTCATTTTCATTTTATCTATTCACTAATCAGTCTATAATATATTTTTAAATTCTTTAAGACTTATTTCTCACTCAGGTACTCTTTTCACAAATTTTTATTTAAATCATTCAAACACATAAATTCAAATGATTTTCTACCACCTAAAACTTTTTGATTACAGCTCATTAATTTTTATTTTTTAAAATCTTTATTGATCAATTTATTATAAATTCATGATTAGATCTTTAATAAATTTCACTTTTTGTCAATTTGAATATGTTTAACGGTCACTAATTTCATGCATAATTAAGATTATTATCATTTTAGTATGAATCAGGAATTTAACTAACTAGGATACATGGGCTACAAAAATCTGATTCAAATTTACAGATCTAAGGGCCTGTACAGCTCACCTGGCTACAGTCACAAATAGCTGTTTGGAATTGGGTTTTGTATCCCAGTCACAATGAATTATTTCACTTATGTCAAGGCAGTCAATTCAGGCATTGAGCACCTTTAGATAACCAATGATATTTGGCATGTGAACTAACAAATTTCTCACATTATAAGATCAAACCCTGGTGGTGAGAGGCACCAAGAACCATATGCCCGAGCTTTAGACAACCAGTGGTAGGTCCTGGTCAAAGGCAATGAGGTGTACTGTGAACCATATGTCAATGTTAAAGGCAACTTGCCTTTTTGAGGTCCTCAATTAAAGGCAATGAGAGGCAATGCCATCTGTGACCCACCACTTTAGATCATTTGCCCACCAAGGCCCTTTTCAATCATGAAATGCAAGTTTCACCAAATCAAACCACAAGAACCATATCACTAGGTAATGTCAGCATTTTATATAAAGCCAATCTAAGTTCTATCTTAAATCCTCCATGTATACACTAGGGTAACTACTATAGTGGCAATCAAAGTAACTGCCTGCGTAGAAGTTTTAAAAAGTAGGCTATTTGCACCAAATTTCTGTAGATCTTTTTGCCCAGGTCAATTTTTAGGATCAGTTATGACCATAGTATAAATTAAAATATTAAATAAAAGAACTATTTTGATATAAAGTCAATCAGAAATATTCTAACCAATCAGATTAAAGTTATTCAAGCCATGGCAATCACGTTAATTTATATTTTTTTAGAAGGAAACATTTTCTTTTCGGTCGATGAGTTACCAGTTTTACAAAGTTCCGTAGCCTTCTGATTTACTGTTTCACTGTTACAGATAAACATGAAAAATTAATCATTTCAATAATACAATAACAAACATTATACAGTTCCAGTACCAGTTTTTGTTCTGAACCATCCAGGTATTCAAAATGAAAACTAGATTTATGTTTATCTATCAACAAGCCTGGTATACTCTTTACAATAAAACAAAGACAGAATTTCTGTGGAGTTCAATATAGATAACTCTGCTGATCAATAAGTCTACAGTGTTTACCTATATAAGCTGGATAAGCTGGTCGAGATGACGACCGAGATGACGATGATGATTTTTAACAACATATAATTCATCATTTAATATATTGAATAAGTAGGTCATGTTCGATATCGTACAGTACAGACCTGTCAAACGTTGAACACTTTAAATTAGTACAAAACAGACAGGTCTTTGGGCCCCTAGTAAGCTTTTTGAAAGCAGCTATCTATCTATTGCCAGATTTTCTGTCACTAGCTATCATAATGTGGGCCACTCGATTTTGACTTCTTCTTTTTTACTCAGTGTTACACTTTTGTATAGCTGTATATCTGTTAGTTTAAGTTTCGTGGCCAGATTATATGGTGACATTTTTGTATCATTACATCATCTATACGTCAATTTGTCAACATGATTACCTAAAGTTGCAAAAATTGGCAAATGGAAAGGGGAGATAATCAACAGTTTGGAACTTTTAGTTGGTCAAATCCAGAATGTTGAAAATCATAAAATTTCAACAAGACATTATTTTCACTATACTTACAACGAATGGTGTGGAGTTCAATAAATAGAGTTTTAACCCTCAATCAAATTTCTTTCACTTATATTGCGGCAAAAAGTTCAGAGCTGGTGGAGGAAACAGGAGTTACTAGAGAAAATGTCAAACTTTACCAATCAAACTGACAAACTTTGTCACAGTAGGGTCTGTCCTTGGTGGGATTTAAAGCCAGACATTGAGAGACACTGTGATCCAGTCTCAGTTAAAGAGGTCCCTACACTTTACATGGATTTGAAGTTTTGAACCAAGAAAATAACCAAAGGATTTGTAAATGGTTTTAACAGAAGTTGATGTTGGGTAATTACCCTCAATTCTGCAGACAACAGCCCTGATGCAACCCCAATCAAACTTAGCCGAGTTTGTTCAACTGTCACAAGCTGATACTTGTATCATCTATAGATAAATGACAAGTCATATTGCTAACTTGATTGAAAACTGGAAATTTGTTTATGTCACAAATTAGATTTTGGAACATTTCCCCCAAGTAAATAAATTAGAAGTGATTTTTCACTATTTCTGTATGGTTCTCTGATCCATCAAACAAGGACCTTATTATTCAAATATTTTGATAATATACAGTTTAATAATGAAGTTATATATTTGGAAAAGTATGTGAAATCAATAAATTTAATATTGATTACCCTCAATATGTGTGCCCTATCAGTGTGTATTTGTTTATATACGTTATACCTATATAAACCTAGGTCACATTCCTATCAACAATATTGCTGCTTCATTCATACTTGTGAAAAAAATATTATTACAAAAACCATTAAAATGTTCAAATATAACATTACATAAATGATAAATGTAAAACCTTCAATTATTTTCAAACAATCAAAATTTCAATATAAAAATGTGAAATCATAAAAAAAAAATAATAATAATAATTTAAACATTAAAATTTTCAATGCGAAAAAATTCCTTAAAAATCTGTAATTATTTTAAACATTCAAAGTTCAAAGAGAAAATGTAATTTTTTTTTTTTTTAAGAAAAATCAAAAATTATTCTTAAACATTCAAATATTAAAAATATCAGCCATCTATATTGACTGTTTCAGCCATGTATATAAGCTGTTTCAGCCATGTATAACAGCTTTTTCAGCCATGTATATCAGCTGTTTCAGCCATGTGTATCAGCTGTTTCAGCCATGTATATCAGCTGTTTCAGCCATGTATATAAGCTGTTTCAGCCATGTATATCAGCTGTTTCAGCCATGTATATCAGCTGTTTCAGCCATGTATATCAGCTGTTTCAGCCATGTATAACAGCTGTTTCAGCAATGTAGGTCTGCTATTTTAGCCATGTAAGTTAGTTTGCCGTCTACATGTTTTTATATAAAACACTGACAACAGACAGCGTGAAATAAGGAACTCTTTGTGTGTGACTTTGTGATAAGATATGTGTGTTTATCCTTGTGTATACATATTTCCAGGAAACAACATATAACAACCGGACTAAACTTTATATACTTGTACAATGATTTTTAAGTCCCGATATTGAATGTCGATGTACAAGAGGATTATGGGTAATACATAGAACCTCTCTGCGATACATGTAGTAAAATGGTGAAAATACCAACGTTAAGTTTGACCTATACCTAAATTGGTTGTGAAATGATCGGAATACCAATGTTAACTTAGATCACTACATAAGCTGTCTATGTAGGATTTTAATGGATTAAATTAACTTATATATAAACCTTTTTCACCATGTCTGTAAAATTTTACCTAACTAAAAACATATTGACTTTATGTCTGTAGTAAAACTCTCCCTACTTGATAACTTTATAAACACATTCCTTATCCTTCTAAATTTTATTGTTTTTAACTGAATGAGAATAACTAGATATAACCTCTGGACGGACCAGAGTTAGTCATTTTCAAAGCTCGCTAGACATATTAACCTCTAGACGGACCAGAGTTAGCCATTTTTAAAGCTCGCTAGACATATCAACCTTTGGACTATTGTTTGGTTAGCCACTTCTGAGGGTTACCAAGCTTGTCAGACATATCAACCTTTGGACTAGTGTTTGGTAAGCCACTTCTGAGGGTTACCAAGCTTGTCAGACATATCAACCTTTGGACTAGTGTTTGGTAAGCCACTTCTGAGGGTTACCAAGCTTGTCAGACATATCAACCTTTGGACTAGTGTTTGGTAAGCCACTTCTGAGGGTTGCCAAAGTCGTCAGACATACCAACCTCTGCACCTTTGTTTAGCTACTTCCAAGAGTTATCAAGCTTGCCAGATATATATGAACCTTTGGACTAGAGTTTGGTCATGTGAAGGTTACAAAGCTCCCCAGACATACCAAACCAGCCTTTGGTCATGCTGCCACTTCTAAGGGTTAACATACTCCCCAGACATATCAACTTTTGGAGCAGCCTTTGGTAAAGCATTTTGGAAATTCACCAAGGTCACAATACTATACACGACAGCAACCAAAGTTTGAATATTTGACCTTGCCATTGAGCAATTAAAAGTCACTTACCAGGTATTAGAACATGGTCTACCAAATTAAGTCTTTTATTCTAGTTAAATCACAACAGTGCAATAGATAATGAACCAGTCTTAAAACTAAGTTTCAATTTAATCTCATTATATAGAGAAAATAGCTTTTAAATTCTAAATCATAAATTATTTATAAATCATCACAAAACAGAAAAATAGAGAACATTAAATTCAATAACTTCACTGATTTTAAAGTTTACTTGTGTATAAAAAGAGTATGACGTTGGATGATATGCATCAGAAATTTTATTGATATTCTTTACTTGTAATTATTCATTACAAAATTATACAATCTGATAGATTATTCAAGTACCATTAATAACTTTCTCTGATTGGTCTGTTATATTTATCAGGCTTGGTTACAGCCAATCAGGATAGATTATATACCAGCTGATCCAGTCTCAACACTTTAATTTTCTGATTGGATGAAAAATTAACTTGTCTCACAAACTCATAAAAATAATGTGTGATAAACCCCAACCAACCTTACCTTCATTCTTCTGTTATAAGAAGGGGCTTCACTGGGTCAAGTGGTCTAAAGGGATAGCTTACAACTGAGGCACCTTTGAAAGCCAAGGCTTAAACCCCATTCAGTAGTACAAGGAAATTTGAAAGCTTATTTCAAGGTTTGTTCTTTGCTCCAGGTAATTTGGTTTCTTACTCCATCCCATAACTACCTACTATGGTAGCTCAGTAGTAGAGTGCTTGTTTCATATCTTGGAGGCCCTGGGTTCGAACACCGGGATGGGTCTGACCCAAGATTTGAAAGTGGGTAGTGACTGTTGATTCGCCAAGCACTCTGCATTACGAAATGAAAGTTAGTTCTTATGGATAGGAACTTAAATAAACAAGGTCTCCTGTCACGGTAGGCTTGGCACGATAAAGAACCCTGCTGTATAATGCCATCAGCATAACACACAGGCAAAATTTTTGCACCTTCATCTACAGTTGGTGACATCTCGATATAAGTAAAATATTCTTGACTGGGAAGTTAAAAATCCTTTCTCAACTCAACTATTCCCAGAATTGATTGTCTTGATATAAGTGATTCTTGACCAGAACATATAGGATTAATCATACAAGATTAATCCACTCTGCTCCAATCTGCTGTATATGGTTAAAACTTTCACACAAACATTATGTCAGAGTCTGACAGCAGTCGTACATAATTTGACAAGTTGTACATGTATAATAACAATAATCACTGTAAATGCCATTTAATGAGGCTAGCTAACAGTTTAATTTTGTAAATGCAATTCAATGGCGATAAGGTTAAATTGTTCATAAATTACCAAAAGATTCCATTATCAACCTTTCTAGTACACAATTAAGGAGACCCACAAGTAAATCAAGTTCAGTAATTCAGTGATGATCCATTCCATTAAATAAAGTTAAGGAGGTACACAAGAAAATTGTATTCTGTAATTTAATGATAATCCTGTTGCATTATGAAGGAGACTAACATGATAATCATGTCCTATTACAAACATTTCTGATATTATGTTAAGGTGGCCCATGAGTTAATCATGTTGAGCATTTCACTGAAATCCCGTCCCATCGTTAACATTTTGATACAAGTTTGAGGAGGCCAATAATTCAAGGCAAAAATTTCAAGAATCTTACATAGAAAAAATTTCCAGGTCTAGATCTCAGAAAGACTGGATCAGGCATTCAACATATTAAAACTTTATTTTCCAGGCCTAGATCAAGCATTGCACAAAGCAAAACTTTATTTTCGAGTTCTAGATCTTGGAAAGACTGGATCAGTTATTCCATGTAGTAAAACTTTATTTACGAGTTCCAGATCTTGGAAAGACTGGATACAATCCCCTTTATCAATTGTGCATTAAAAATTCGATTTTCAAGTACACAAACTTGGCGATTATGTAACATAAAGATTTAAATTCATCTAAATACCTACTAAAGTGTTAAAAGATCTCCAACTTCAATCACTCTAAGGCAATAAAGATATTCAATAAACTACATACTTTTATCAACAATCTGATTATAATACAGGGTTCAATCACTGGGTTAGTACCCTAGTGCATTTTAAATGCCATCAAGTCCCTTTACAATGTACATATGGAATGAGAATGGTATGGAATATTTTGTGTGTGTGTGTGTGTGTGTGTGTGTGTGTGTGTGTGTGTGTGTGTCTTAGTCGAGATTTCCCCACTTATATCATGGGGTGGTGGAGGAACATGGAATGTCCAAAGAAAACCAACAACCTTGAGCAAGAAGAAAGTTTTTCAAATTTATCTGGGACCTCAGTTGCCAAGTGGTCTAATGTATGGGATTACAAATCACAACCTGGGACCTCAGTTGCCAAGTGGTCTAATGTATGGGATTACAAATCACAACCTGGGACCTCAGTTGCCAAGTGGTCTAAAGTGTGGTATTACAAATCACAGTGCCTCTCACTTTCTTTGTTGGAATCCAATTCAGGAGAGATCCCAGTGCTAGTGTAAGGAAGTATGTCAGTTCACTTGTCAAAGATCTGTGATTTTCTTTGGACACTCCGGTTTTCTCTACCATTTCTAATCTAACCTCCTTGATAAAAGTAAAAGAATCTTGAACGAAGTGTAAAATACATTACTCCTCTCCACTAAACTTATCCAAATGAAAACAAACCCATTTCCATGAAAGAAGAGTTTAAGTAAAAAACACTTAGCTATTTACTGATGATGCTTCAAGTCTTTGAGAAGTTTGATCCACTAACTGCTATACTGTAAACATATTTAATTCTGCGATATAGGAAATTTAGACATGTCAGCGTAGTTAAATTTTCATGGTTTTTTTTAAATATGCAAGCATGACAACATGACAAGCATAATATAATTTTCTCTCTCTATGAATTGTCGGGCAAAACAAACGACTGTGAAACAGGGGAAATTAGAACATCGCGAAAATAAATATATTTACAGTATAATGAAATCAAAGAACAAGTTTTTGTTTTAAGTTGATACCATAAAAGTATGTATGTGTGTGTGTGTGTCACAGTTTGCACTGTGTGTTTGTGTTCAAAGTGTGTGTGTGTGTGTGTGTGTGTGTGTGTGAGAGAGAGAGAGAGAGAGAGAGAGAGAGAGAGAGAGAGAGAGAGAGAGAGAGAGCATGCAAGATATTTTTATTACAAAGGTTTTAGCACCTGCAACCTAAATCTGTAAAAAATATTTTGAAGATTTCTAGCTCTCTCTCCTCTCTCTCTCAATATTTTTAAGATATTTAATAGAATCTGCAGAAAAAATATAGACCTAAACAAGCACCTGTAACAATTAAGTCTCTGGGTGAATTATGAGGATTGGTATTGATTTTGTATCAATATAATTTACACCTGAGTTGATCAATCAATTATATATAGCTATTAGAACCAGTGACAAGTCAGTCAGTCACTGTGTTAATAATGATACACATTGTAGTATTGTTGTCAGGACAAAGTGACATTTTACTACACAAATGTTAATATTGCATGTCAATAGGTTATTTATACTTACAACAAAATATCAATATTCAGAGAGAGAGAGAAGAGAATGAATAATAATTTTTGAAACCATACCATCTCTCTCTCTTCCCCATATAATTAAATACCACAAATTGCATATTTTTGCACATGAGTTCCACAATACCAAAATGACAGATACCATCCCCAACCCACAAAGAGAGAGAGACAGAGAGAGAGAGAGGGGGGGGGAGAGGAGAGAGAGAGAGAGAGAGAGAGAGAGACAATTTATACCGTAGCTTAGGTTTTACCATAGGCAGTGTTCCCAGTAATATGTACAAACATGTAGCCAGTATGAACAATAAAGTCACTTTAAACCAAGTGAAAAATGTAGGCATTTTAGACAAATCCTGACCCACTTGATTTTACAATGTACCATTTATAACGTAGCAAGGAAGAGGAAAAAGGAAAAAACATGACAACAGCTTTTTATGAGAAAGAAATGACCCATTTATAATATACGTGAATATTAACGTATATTACCAGGATTACAAGTTATGTTAAACATCTGGATCTGTATATAAAATTCTAAATATATTCTACAAAGGGAGACAACCATTGCACCAGTACATTTATCAAATGATATACTAAGGGAGACAACCATTGCACCAGTACATTTATCAAATGATCTACAAAGGGGAACAACCACTGCATCAGTACATTTATCAAATTATCTACAAAGGGGGACAACCACTGTACCAGTGCATTTATTAAACGGTATATCTGAATCAGATATGACTTTAAACTAAAATTCTTTTCAATATGGCCTTATAAAAATATGCATACATATTTATTTCTTTAAATGTAGACCAAAGTGCGATAATTTCCGGTGAATAAAAACACAGATTTCTGTAGAAAAATAATACCGGAGTTCAAGGCAATGAAATTCATAAAGACTAGTAATTACCCAATCTACATTATTACTCAATCACTGATGAATGAGGAAATAAAGGGGGGGGGGGTTGAAAAGCTCTTACATTTCAGTTTCTTAAATCAAGATCTCAAGATTGTTGACAGGACAATGAGTTGTTCAACAACAGTTTACAACAAGATATAGTACAGTGTGCACATTAATGCCCCTTTACATACTATCAAATCAGCACATTAATGCCCCTTAATCAAATCATTTATTTTCATGATATCCAATTTTCATGGTTCTAAGGAAAGTATTATTTTTGGTGATTATTTCTGGGTTTAAACAGAAATGTTATTGTTATTGGATGTTGCTTGACGTCCCATCAGCAATTTTTCAGCTATTTGCAACTATAACTACTTTATTAATCTTTATGGATTAATCTATGACCCTGGATTTGTAGACTGGCATCTTATCCATTAAGCCACCATGCCCTCGTTTAAACAGAAATGATATACTCATAATTAGTAATTCATTACTTTAAATAATCATTAATATACAATTTTCGTTAACATATAATTTTGTCGACCAGGTCATCACAAAAATAACAGAAATTGGAACATCACAAAAACAAATGACTTCACATTATACATATATGTGTGGTGTTTGCATCATTTTGGTGTTATTACCATATTTGATGAGAGATCTAACTACGTCACTGAATCCATAGCAACAAATCTATTTAAAATTCAAAACTACAGTATAAATAACATCAATTAAAATTAATCATTTATTAATTGATCATACATCATATTCATTTTGATGCATTAAATCTTGTATCTCTATTACACCTTAAAAGAGAATAGTTTTTTCCAATATTTTAAATCTAAAGACAACACTTTAGCAGGAACACATGAAAAGTTATCTGTCAATATTATAAAA
>CM037872.1:43135419-43175419 GCA_021292105.1 Anadara kagoshimensis | reverse complement strand
ACATAGGCCTTTCGATTAAACAAGGTTAGAACTTCAATCACAAACATAGGCCTTTCGATTAAACAAGGTTAGAACTTCAATCACAAACATAGGCCTTACGATTAAACAAGGCTAGAACTTCAATCACAAACATAGGCCTTTCGATTAAACAAGGCTAGAACTTCAATCACAAACATAGGCCTTTCGATTAAACAAGGTTAGAACTTTAATCACAATCATAGGCCTTTCGATTAAACAAGGTTGGTTGGTTGGTTGAATGTTGCTTAACGTCGCATCAGCAATTTTTCAGCTATTCGCGACGAGAACTATTTAATTAATCTCTATGGATTACTATGAACAATTTTTGTGTATGCATGTGAAGTGCGAGTGTGTTGTATGGTCTGCCTTGTACTAGCGCGCACTCAGGGCGACTTTACCGTGCTAGCTCACAGAGTCAGTACGCCGCAGACAAGCGTACCACTCCCCCAGTCCATTATACTGATACCAGGTGAATCAGTAAAGGCCAACGGCAAGGAAAATTCACTTTCCCACATGTGGTCCGAGCGGGACTCGAACTCACAGCGGTGAGAGGTCCTGGATTTGAAGACTGACGTCTTATCCACTAGGCCACCGCGCCCTCCCGATTAAACAAGGCTAGAACTTCAATCACAAACATGGGCCTTTCGATTAAAGAAGGCTAGAACTCTCATCTTTCCAAAACTTATTAATGGTAGTTTCAAGACTTATTATTCTTCTGTGAACTACAGAATCAAAGTACTGGAAGTGCTGACTACCAATCATAATAACTTTATTGACTTTACATCTCCCCATCCTTTTTACAACTTAATATTATTAGTATCATGACTTAAAGAATTAAAGTACTAACAGTGCTGAAGGTGTAGACTACCAATCAGTTAATCAAAGTACTAACAGTGCTGTAAGTGTTGACTACCAATCAGTTAACCAAAGTACTAACAGTGCTGAAGGTGTAGACTACCAATCAGTTAATCAAAGTACTAACAGTGCTGTAAGTGTTGACTACCAATCAGTTAATCAAAGTACTAACAGTGCTGAAGGTGTAGACTACCAATCAGTTAATCAAAGTACTAACAGTGCTGTAAGTGTTGACTACCAATCAGCTAATCAAAGTACTAACAGTGCTGTAAGTGTTGACTACCAATCAGCTAATCAAAGTACTAACAGTGCTGTAAGTGTTGACTACCAATCAGTTAATCAAAGTACTAACAGTGCTGTAAGTGTTGACTACCAATCAGCTAATCAAAGTACTAACAGTGCTGTAAGTGTTGACTACCAATCAGTTAACATAAGAATACAGCATAGATCACTTGGCTGCACCTTAAGTCAATACTTATTACAGAAAAACTTCTTGAAATTAAGCAACAATATCTACAATACTAAGGATAACTGGTCATCAATGTTTGGTCCCCAAATGGCTTTTATTACTGGTTATTTCTTATATGAAAACTGAAGCTCCTGAATTACTCAAAAGTACACTGGAAGGCCCTGACTCTTCATAAAATCAAAATCAAAGTACTTTCAGCACTGATAGTAGTGATCAACAACAGTGTTTGCCACTCTATCATGTGATATCCCTAGCGTTTGTATGGAACAATTATTTCTATTGGATATGGAATCATATTAGTGCACATTTTGGAAAACAACATTATTCCGGAAATTTATGGCATAACTGTTTTCAAAAATGTCCTGAACAAATTTAAGGAGTGTTGATCACATGGTACAGTGGTGAAGCCCACTGATTATTAATTATTTAGTCTATGGTACAGTGGTGAAGCCCACTGATTATTAATTATTTAGTCTATGGTACAGTGGTGAAGCCCACTGATTATTAATTAATTAGTCTATTTGACAGCAAAGTTTACCTGCATTTCCAGTCAATAAATATTTCATTTTTTTTTCCCAATTTCATCATTAATTTGATGAGTGTCATATTCATTTAAAGATTATGATGACATATATGGTAAAGTTGGAAAAGTTCTAAATACACACACATCCTTAGCAACAGTAACTATAACAATATACATGAAAAACATAGAAAAACCTTAGATATGACAACAAAAATACATGAAAACATAAAAATAACTTTTAAAAAATCAACAAAAAAATGTGTGTACTTACTCGTCAGATTTTTCCGAGTGTATGGATGAACGGGAAGTTGATCCCATCTTATAATCGTGCGGTAACGTCGCTCTCATTTGATTATTAACACCGTCGTAACGATTAAATGACTGGTTATGAGAAGAGTTCTGGCTACTTGATGAGCCTGAAAATGTTTGTGATTTGGGTATATTTCTGTACCCATCTATAAAGTTCTTTTCTTCCAAAATCACATTTCTTGTATGTCCACCTACTGTCCGTCGTGCGAATCTTTTACTTGGCGACCTAAAAAAACATGATTGGTTTGAAATTAAATGAAATTATATTATACATAAAACTTATATTAACATAACTGTCAAACTGCAAGGTCATGGGTCAACCTTGCCAGGTTAAATATCAAGGGTCATATAAACATAAGAGGTCAAAGGTCAAACAATAATATCAGAGAATATGTCAAGGGTCAAGCTGAACAGTAAATGGTCAAGTAGTCATGTGAAAGTTCAAAGGTCAAACATCAATTTCAAAACATAATATGTATCAAATGACATGAAATGATGAATAGTTTGAAATAAGGCGAAGAATATAAGCCCATGAGTAAGACAACATCAACATTAATCATTTTAAGCAAAGCCTGTTTTTTGGTCAGTTAAAATTACATAAGTGGAGTAATGACAATGTTGGTTTACATTTCTACTAAGATTTGGAGACGTGGAGCAGACATAGGTATGACTGACAGACTGACTGATGGACAGGGCAAAGACATAATGTAAGTAACACATGTAACACCAGATATCAGACATCTATCCAGGTAAGCAGATCCAGGGTCAGCCTGAGGAGGGTGTGCCATGTATGACTGACAGACTGACTGATGGACAGGGCAAAGACATAATGTAAGTAACACATGTAACACCAGATATCAACTAATCTATCCAGGTAAGCAGATCCAGGGTCAGCCTGAGGAGGGTGTGCCATGTATGACTGACAGACTGACTGATGGACATGGCAAAGACATAATGTAAGTAACACATGTAACACCAGATATCAGACATCTATCCAGGTAAGCAGTTCCAGGGTCAGCCTGAGGAGGGTGTGCCATGTATGACTGACAGACTGACTGATGGACATGGCAAAGACATAATGTAAGTAACACATGTAACACCAGATATCAGACATCTATCCAGGTAAGCAGATCCAGGGTCAGCCTGAGGAGGGTGTGCCATGTATGACTGACAGACTGACTGATGGACAGGGCAAAGACATAATGTAAGTAACACATGTAACACCAGATATCAACTAATCTATCCAGGTAAGCAGATCCAGGGTCAGCCTGAGGAGGGTGTGCCATGTATGACTGACAGACTGACTGATGGACATGGCAAAGACATAATGTAAGTAACACATGTAACACCAGATATCAGACATCTATCCAGGTAAGCAGTTCCAGGGTCAGCCTGAGGAGGGTGTGCCATGTATGACTGACAGACTGACTGATGGACATGGCAAAGACATAATGTAAGTAACACATGTAACACCAGATATCAGACATCTATCCAGGTAAGCAGATCCAGGGTCAGCCTGAGGAGGGTGTGCCATGTATGACTGACAGACTGACTGATGGACAGGGCAAAGACATAATGTAAGTAACACATGTAACACCAGATATCAACTAATCTATCCAGGTAAGCAGATCCAGGGTCAGCCTGAGGAGATGAGGAGGGTGTGCCATGTATGACCGACAGACTGACTGATGGACATGGCAAAGACATAATGTAAGTAACACATGTAACACCAGACATCAACTCATCTATCCAGGTAAGCAGATCCAGGGTCAGCCTGAGGAGGGTGTGCCATGTATAATGACATAACAATTCCTTTCCTGTGGTCACACTTTCTGGTGTGAAGAAGTAAGCTTCTTTACAGGGGTGCTTCTCCTGAGCTCTAACAGAAGACCAACTACATTCACACACTATATATCGGTTTGGTTGGTGGGCTGGTAGGCTGGTGGGTTGGTTGGTTCAAATGGTGTTTTACCCCCATTTTTTACATCAATGCCATCAGTAATGTGATGGTGAGGAAAGGTCTCAGTACTTTCAAGAGTTTGATCCAAACTTCGGCAATGTTTTAAAGAGGATTTGGCCATTGTGACCCCATTGGAGGAACTATAGTCAAATAAGGATAACAGTTACTTAAATCATACAACAATTGAATATTGTCCTGTCTGGAAGGGCAATGGTGAGGGGTGGAGGAGGGGCAGTAAAAAACAGTAAATGTGTCTTAAATATATTGTCCTGTCTGGAAGGGCAGTGATGAGGGGTGGGGAGGGGCAGTAAGGATAGTAAATGTGTCCTAAATCATGTCATAAAAGAATATTGTCCTGTCTGGCTGTCTGGGTTGGGGGTAGAGTAGGGGGTATGACAATGACGGAAGTAAATGTGTCTCAAATCATAGTAGAATATTATCATGTCATGGACAAGGTCTGTGAAGAATTGTCTTTGAGAACAGTTATATTTCTTACAGTGCACTGAGGTTTGTCAGAGATTATACATCTTTATTTTATATTTCATAAGCTCACCTGTAAAAGATTCATGCTGGCTAAGCTAATTAATACACAAATAAAAAATTCTACAAAAACACATCTTGCGCACAAGCACACAAAGACAGAAAGAGAGGCAGAAACAAACATACATGTACACATACATACAGGGGACGAACAGACACACATACAGGCATACATACACACAGATACAAACAGACACACACACACATACAGACAGACAGGGCACAAACAAACACACATAGATACACACATACATACAGGGGACAAACAGACACACATACACATACAGACAGACAGGGCACAAACAAACACACATACACACAGGGGACAAACAGACACACACACACATACAGACAGACAGGGCACAAACAAACACACATACATACAGGGGACAAACAGACACACATACACATACAGACAGACAGGGCACAAACAAACACACATACACACAGGGGACAAACAGACACACACACACATACAGACAGACAGGGCACAAACAAACACACATAGATACACACATACATACAGGGGACAAACAGACACACATACAGGCATACATACACACAGATACAGACAGACACACACACATACAGACAGATGGGACAAACAGACACACACACAGGCATACATACACACAGATACAAACAGACACACACACATACAGACAGACAGGGAACAAACACACATACACACAGGGGACAAACAGACACACACACATACAGACAGATGGGACAAACAGCACACACACACAGGCATACATACACACAGATACAAACAGACACACACACATACAGACAGACAGGGCACAAACAAACCACAAACACACAGGGGACAAACAGACACACACACATACAGACAGATGGGACAAACAGACACATGTATACAGGCAGACAGACACACATAGACATACAGTGGATAAACGGGTGCAAATATACAGATGGACATACACATAGACAGACACATATACAGACAGATGGACACACATAGACAGACAGGGGATACACAGGTGCAAATATACAGACAGACAGACACACACACATAGACAGACACATATACAGGCAGACAGACACACATAGACAGACAGGGGATGCGCAGGTGCATATATACAGACAGACATACACACACACACACATAGACAGACAATTATACAGGCCGACAGATACGCACACACACACAAACACACACTCAGACATAGACAGACAGGGGAGAAACAAACATACATACATAAACAGACACACAGACACACATACAATTTTTGCTACAATAAAGTAGATGTATAAGTATATATGATTCTTTTAATGAACAAGTAATTGCCATGGAGAAAAGAAAAATAGCTATCATGGAGAAATAAAAAATAGTTGTCATGGAGACATAAAAAATAGTTGTCATGGAGACATAAAAAATAAGTTTGCCAATAGCAGTTGTTAGTTTTAGCAGTTTAAATATTGTCGCAATGACTGTTATTATATAGTTAGTAAACATTAAAGATAAACAAATAAAAGTAAATAAATAAAAGTAATGCATTCAGGTATAATGATGGATCAAGCAGTTTAAATTAAGATGATCTAAACATCAGCATTAATTAATAAACTAAATAAATATATAATACTACTACATGTATGTACCAGGCATCTGAATTATGATTCTTGTATTATAAATATCTAAATTAATCATTTCAATACAACTTACATAAAATATAAAACTGTTTCAGCTGAACAACCACCCCTATATAGAGGTTTTAGACCAGACATGATGACCACACCTGTATATAGGCTTTGGACCCCTGTATACAAGCTATGACCACCTCAATGTTAACAAAGACCAATTAAATATGACCTCACATTTTCTTAAATATCATAATTTTTTTTCAATTTGCATAAATTAAAATTTTTATAACTAAGATGATATTTAAACATTGTTGATTTCCATGGATTTATATTTATATTCTGTGTCAAGTTTCACATCAACGGTATACATAAGGTCTAAAGTTTAGTCCAAAATTTTTTATTTTATGCCCGCAGTCTCCCACCCCACCCTAAATGAGTATTCCTGTCATTTGAGAGTAATTTTGTGTACTGGTACTTAGTATTCTTATTGCAGTTAAACCCACCACTGTGACCATCTCTATTAAGGGCCCACCTGTCTTATTTGATACAATATCAGTCCTCCCTAACCACTTTCCTGTATTCTGAATCTTTATTACTAGTAAGCGAACACCCGTCTAATGCCACTAACAACCAGAAATTTAATTCCCAATGTAGAAAAATTTTCCATTAAGTGATTTGTCTGACAAATTAAGTATGGTGCATACTGAAATGTGAGAAGTTGAAGAAAAGTATACATTTTCAATGCATGTATGTGAATTGGCAGCCCACATATTATTGTAGTATGGGGCATCAGGTTTTTTCTAGATCTTATCCTAAACAGTGGATTACTAGTTTTTTACTCTAGTAAAGATTTTTTCACTTGTATAAAGGTGGTCATTTCTGGAATGATGGAGAAAACTGGAATATCAAAAGAAAACCGGAACTTCAGCAAGCAAACTGATGGACTTTCTCCCACTAGTATGTGTCAGAGTAGGGTTCGGGCCTAGGACCTTTGATCAGTGGACTTTCTCCCACTAGTATGTGTCAGAGTAGGGTTCAGGCCTAGGACCTTTGATCAGTGGACTTTCTCCCACTAGTATGTGTCAGAGTAGGGTTCTGGCCTAGGACCTTTGATCAGTGGACTTTCTCCCACTAGGATCTGTCAGAGTGGGGTTCGGGCCTAGGACCTTTGATCAGTGGACTTTCTCCCACTAGGATCTGTCAGAGTAGGGTTCAGGCCTAGGACCTTTGATCAGTGGACTTTCTCCCACTAGGATCTGTCAGAGTGGGGTTTGGGCCTAGGACCTTTGATCAGTGGACTTTCTCCCACTAGGATCTGTCAGAGTGGGGTTCGGGCCTAGAAGCTTTGATCAGTGGACTTTCTCCCACTAGGATCTGTCAGAGTGGGGTTCAGGCCTAGGACCTTTGATCAGTGGACTTTCTCCCACTAGGATCTGTCAGAGTGGGGTTCGGGCCTAGAAGCTTTGATCAGTGGACTTTCTCCCACTAGGATCTGTCAGAGTAGGGTTCAGGTCTAGGACCTTTGATCAGTGGACTTTCTCCCACTAGTATGTGTCAGAGTAGGGTTCAGGTCTAGGACCTTTGATCAGTGGACTTTCTCCCACTAGTATGTGTCAGAGTAGGGTTCAGGTCTAGGACCTTTGATCAGTGGACTTTCTCCCACTAGTATGTGTCAGAGTAGGGTTCAGGTCTAGGACCTTTGATCAGTGGACTTTCTCCCACTAGTATGTGTCAGAGTAGGGTTCAGGTCTAGGACCTTTGATCAGTGGACTTTCTCCCACTAGGATCTATCAGAGTAGGGTTCAGGCCTATCTCCCACTAGGATCTGTCAGAGTGGGGTTCGGGCCTAGGACCTTTGATCAGTGGAATTTCTCCCACTAGGATCTGTCAGAGTGGGGTTTGGGCCTAGGACCTTTGATCAGTGGACTTTCTCCCACTAGGATCTGTCAGAGTGGGGTTCGGGCCTAGGACCTTTGATCAGTGGACTTTCTCCCACTAGGATCTGTCAGAGTGAGGTTCGGGCCTAGGACCTTTGATCAGTGGACTTTCTCCCACTAGGATCTGTCAGAGTGAGGTTCGGGCCTAGGACCTTTGATCAGTGGACTTTCTCCCACTATGATCTGTCAGAGTGTGGTTCAGGCCTAGGACCTTTGATCAGTGGACTTTCTCCCACTAGGATCTGTCAGAGTGGGGTTCGGGCCTAGGACCTTTGATCAGTGGACTTTCTCCCACTAGGATCTGTCTGAGTAGGGTTCGGGCCTAGGACCTTTGATCAGTAGACTTTCTCCCACTAGGATCTGTCAGAGTGGGGTTCGGGCCTAGGACCTTTGATCAGTGGACTTTCTCCCACTAGGATCTGTCAGAGTTGGGGTTCGGGCTCAGGCAGTGAAAGGAGTCATGATCTGTAAGCTTGGGCTTTAAAACAGTTGGCCCTTGGTGATTATACAAAATCTATGACCGGTCACTGATCATTCAAAGGGTAGTGTGGTTGTAATGAGCCATGCAATACAAGGGTAGGAGAACAAGGAGGATGTTTGGGGTTTTATTGAGCAATGCAAGGATAGGAAACAGGAAGGGGTGGTACTGGTCAGTGTTTTCTTTATCATATAATAAAACATGCTTCAAACTAAAACAATACCATTCATTTCCATCATAGAATACCGGTAATATTGTAGGTAATTTGATATCTTCCCATGCTTAGATTAAGAAAGAGTTAAAGAAGTGTGTGTGTGTGTGTGTGTGTGTGTGTGTGTGTGTTGTTGTTGTTGTTGTTGCAATGGTATCAAGTAATATCAACGACAACATCATCAATTTATCCAAAAAACAACACCATTTCCCAGAATCTGTATCTAAAACTTAACACTAAGCTAAAGTCCCAGGAAAACTAAGTTGTGAAAAAAAGAAGCCTGACTAGTCCCAGGTAAAAAAAATGGTGAAAAGTGAAGTCTGACTAAAAATGAGACTTTAAAATTAATGAATTGAAAATAAATTAAAACTCAAAATAAAAATATAAGCTATTTTTAACTAAAAGTTTTAAAGTCAACAAAACACCTAGAGATATCTGTGAAAAATAAAATATGATAAATAAAAAGAAATAAGTTTTTTATTACGGTAATAAAACAACTGAAATATTGAGAAATAATTATGGTAATTGGTAATAAGCGTTTATTAAAATGTGTGCCTATGTGGAAATTCTGGCCATGATTGGGTGGGTATGAAAGCAAGCAGCTACATATGGATAATTTCTGAATTTCTGGTAAATGTAAGCAAGATTTTTAGGGGAGGGCACTAGACAACAACAGGATGCCTCCACATAAAGGGCAACTGTACTCTATGGAAATAGTGTATTTAATATTTTCACCGCTTTGTCTCTTCCGTGTTTTTTTTTTTTTTTTTTTTTTTTTTTTTTCATAATGTTTTCACCTCTTAGGTTTTAAGAAATACTAATACTTATCAATCATGGGATAGAAATCTGACAAAACCCAGTTTTCTCGTTGTCATAATAATATCCTAATTTGGGATTTTCAGCCAATTTATAAATTACCCAATAAAAGATTTTTTAATTTGACATTAAAATATTTAAAAATTTCTTCCTATAAGTCAATGATATCTGCTGTAAAATATTAACACCCAGTTTGTAAAAAATGTCTTAAATTTTCCTCGGAGGACAGTCCACACAATTTTAAAAATTTTTTTTTTGTAAATTTTTCTGCACAAATAAACAATCATGAATTCAATTTCTTAACAAAACTGTTGAAAGTTTCATCAGAAATATATTGGTTAGGGTATTATAGCTATTTTAGAATCCACTTGGACATGCACAGGGCCATGATTGTACTAATTATCGTCTTTTAATCTCTTCTAAAACAGATATACCTATTTTCTGACCATTAAAAGAATAACACATTACAACAATGAATCATAACCATGTGTATTATAGGTAGTGTTTTAATGGTCATATCTGAATTTTAAATTTTAAAAATTGAACATGAGAACACGACATTCTTAATTAATGAATGCCTCTAAATAAGTATTCACTCACTCACAAAACGGACATCAGATTTTACTATTTCTACACACACCAGTCTATAGCATAGCAAGACATTTGAAAATTTGCTAACAGTGAAAAATTATACTTTTCTTACAGCCAAAGATGGCAGACCAATGGTTAAAACTGGCAGCAGTTTTTTTTCTGAACTTGTATCTGTCAGCAGTGACAATGACAACCTTGTTATGATGAAAAGTGTGCACTGCTGCCTGCTCTACTCTGAAGGGTCTCATTGATCACTACAGCAAACCATTATGCCAAAGTACACTTGAAGGGCTTCATTGATCACTACAGCAACAATTATGCCACAGTACACTAACAGTTGTCACTCACAGACTTAACACAACAACAAGCCCTATGTCAATACTTCCAGGGAAGTAACTTCCCTGTTCGTAAAAATCACTTTTTATCAATAAGGTTTGGTATTGGTCATTTATATAGCATTTCATTTTCCAGTAAAAATTGTTTGACTTCTATTGAAGAAGCAAGTTTTAACTAAACATGAGGACTAGTGTGGTCAGAGAATATCAGTAACCTTTGGCAAGCAAACTGACAAACTTGCTTGCTCTGTATTCTGTCCAAAATAAGACAGCATGTAGTACCACAACCTAATACTGGTACCAGGACACAAAAACACTAAGTACACTTGAATGGGGAATATAAAGTAGTGTAAGATCTGTATACAAATCCTGGTAATGAGCACCAAGAATAATTGTTCAACTAAATTGGGCGTGGGTGGGAGCAGGTAGAAACCACCAAAGTGCTTGTTTCTAGGTTAAAGTGCCTCTAATAGCCTTGCCTTGAACCCCACTTTTGAAAATCATACACTGAAAAACTTTGTCACATTGCTCATAGATGCTCAGAGGTTTTTGTCTGATTTCCTCTACCATCTGAGAACTTCCTGCCTCTTTATAAGTAATAATCTTAAACACTATTACTACTACACTTACACTGAAAACTGGAATAGGGAGCAAGTAAAGTTAAAATTGTATATATACAGACCAACAATGAAGGCCAAAATAGTTAATCTAAACAGACAGAGGGTCTTTATTGTTTCAAACAGGAAAAAGAGTGAAGTACTACAGTAAAACATTTTGTTTTGCGAAAATAAATAACTGCGTAGGTTAACTGTCGTAAACTTATTTTCGAAAATGGTATTATTTATACTAAATATTCAGCTTAAGTCCATATCAAGAAAGTTTTTTTGTAATTCTCTTTTTTATTTTATTTCATATAACACAAAAGTTAATAGTTGTAAAATGGTTTATGTCAGAGAATCGGGAAAGTTAATATCAGAGGATAAAAGTTTATAGTAATTGTGTTTAATTCCCCAGAAATGATACTTTCCTTAAGTTGGATGTGGAAATCAGTAAAACACCGACCTCCAACAATCTTTTTCACACTGGGATGTCTCTGAGTGATATTTTAGACGTCTCTGAGTGATATTTTAGATATCTCTGAGTGGTATTCGTACCTAGAGAGTGAGAGGCAATGTGATCTATAAGCACACACTATAAACAACTAGGCCACCATAAATAGAACTGTTGGCACTTACTTCTCATGTTCAACTTCTAAAATAATTCAGATATGATCAATGTGTATGTATTCATGCAAAGTAGTTAAAAACCATGCTTAGACCCTGCCCTACACAGACCCGCCCCACCTTTATCCCACCCTGGTATCATGCATGTAGCTATAAAAAGGTCCTTCATTCATCATGATTTATATTCAGTAAGGAAACTGAATTTGAAGAAAATTCTAGGAAAAAAATTAAAAATAATGTTTATTGTTATCAATTCTAGGGTATAAAACTGACTATGTAAAAGAAAAAATGGCAGGAGAAGAGTATATATATATAATATCCAGGGACAATAAAAAGCTATTCCAACAAGACGGAAAGCTCACCTTGAAAATGCACGGTCATTTTTAGCTCGCCGTTTTCCATCCTCAATAGTCTGGTACTCCGTTCTACCGCTGTAATAAACATCCGACTTTTAATGGTATAGATATTATAGTCCTTATTATAAATGTTCCACCTTCACTACAGAGACAACAAGAATGATGTGATCTTATGTTGTATGTCTTTTTTAAAATGGACTATACAAGACAAAGGAAACAAAATACTTATAAGTAGAGCCAAAACGATAAGTCTACCCTCGCGATATGATATGTATCAATGTAATCGACACGATACAAAACAGCATTATTGAGATAATAAATATCTGATGAACACACTCATTCTTGTTGTCCCATGTCCCACCACACCACCTGGTTACAAACAAGTATTTAAAACAAAGAGTAACATACAGCTACCGTTTCTTATTTTGGTTTTTCAGATGCCTGGTGTAAAGCATTAAGGAAAGTAAGAAGAATGTCGTGTACGACGGTGAATGATTGGATGAAAAGATTAGAAATAAAACAAATGAACAACAAGAAAATAATGAATGACAGGGAAATAATCATCATTATTATCAAAATAACACTTAAATATGACTTAAAATTAATAATGAGAAAAATGTGCCACAAAACTGTATTAGAACTTTTGTATTTGATAAGTTGCTAGGCGACCATCCTTAATACCATGGATGCAACATCCAGAATGATCTACAACCTCTAAGAAGACATCACCCTTGGACTTGTATATTTTTTGCTAATCAGTAAGATAGTAGCTCAATACAACAGTGAGCTAGAAACCTTATGGACCATATCTGATATATTTAAAAAGCTTCATGTTCAAAACTTGCATGAAAAGAATAACGCTCTCATAGATATATATATCGAATTGTGGCAAAATTTTCTCATTACATATTTATTTTTATCAACATGATTATGTTTTAAACCACAACCCTGATAAATACTGTTATATATTATATATTATTAATTCCTCACACCAAAAACATCAACTAATTATTAAAATGTTAGGAATCAAATTCAATATCAGTAAGAATAACAGAGTTGTTTCCCTTGATAAAGAAATGCTTACAGGATTTAGGTACTATAGAGTTGTCTCCCCGTGTTCCAGACCCATGTCTTATATTCTTGAAAAAGCTACTGGAACAATTTTCAATTATTCCACTAAAACCCTCTCCTCCCTTAAAACTTAATTCTAGTTCATGGACAGTTTAATAAATATATCTATTAAAAAAGTTAAAAATAAAAATCTGCGAAAACGTTTGATTTGTAAAATAAAAAAAATTTCTTTTAGTTATATAATTTTTTAAAATTCAAGATAAAGCAAAGAATTAATTATACATTTTTTAAAAATTCAAGATAAAGCAAAAAATTTAATCTTTTTGTTTCTGTTCAACAGTACCAAAGATAAAGATTTCCATATAAGAAAAAGAAAAATCTATCTTGAAAGTGAATCAAAATTTCCTCTCAAGCAAGAAGAAAACTTATTTTAAAATATGTATAGGTAATTTTTTTTTATAAATTAACACTTCAAATTAGGTATGTTAAAAAAAATCCAAAAAACACCAAAACAGAAAAACATATCTTAAAAATGAAAAATTTCTTACCTGTACCTAAACTTAGAACCTAGGGAAAATAATTTCTTTGAGGGTGGATTAGGAACATACAGCCGGAAAAACGTGTGATGTTCTACACAGGATTTCCATAAATTTTTACAAGATCGGTAACTAACCATATTGAAACCTATTAAATTTTCTACTGTATCATTCTGAAAATAAAGGGAAAACAAATCAAAGTACTGAAAGTACTGAAATAACTACATAACATGAGGTCGATTGATTGAAATGGGTTTTATGTCCCAGTCAAGAATATTTCACTTTTATTGAGGCGTCAATAACTACAGGTGAAGTAACAGAATTTTTAACCTTTGCAGTGCACTCAGGGCAATATGCAGGGAGGGGTTCTCTGGCATGCCACACATACCACGACACATGACTTTTTAGAAAGACTTGAGACTTTCATGTGCATTGCAAAAGAGCACCAAATTCCTTTTTTAAAATCTTGATCAGACCCTGCCAGGGTTCAAACCCCAAACTTCCACATTAAGGTTGTTATACTTTTAATTAAACATGTCTTAAACAGACACAGAACTTTTGTCTTCACCTCACATGACAAACGGGTATATTTTTTAAGCGTCCAAGATCTTATCAATTGCATCAGAAACATATAAATCCTGAGTTCCGTAAATGCCATAAAGGGTGGTAGACCTGTCACATGACTTACCACTTCTCGTCGAAGTTGAATGAAAAACTGTTTCCGTTTAAATGATATTTTTACTATTTTTGCCCTGAAATAAAATAAAGTAAATTTTAGTATAACATTGTAACATTTTATGCTAGTATTCAGTAATAACTTAGGTGAAGTGGAAAAATGGTATTTTACACCAAAGTCAAGATTTTTTTTAACTTAAGTCAGGAGTCAGTTATTGGAGGGTAGAGAAGAAATGGTACAAATATAACAACCACACACCTTTGCAAACTGACATAACCACCAGGATCAAATAAAATAAATTAATTTACAAATTAAAGCATACAGCATAAATACTTTATATGTTTATAGAGATTTAATAATATCTCATCATCAATTTTTCAGCTATCCAATAGCATGAATATATAATTTTAGCAACGACACAGATTAATAATATTAACACAAATTCATGTTGTGCACAAGTGCAGGTGTTTTTGATCTGTTTTGAGCCAATGTGTGTTTACACCAATCAATTTACTTGCTAGTTTATATATATGTAAATGAGAGAGAGAGACAAATGAGAGAGAGAGAGAGAGAGAGATGAGAAGCAGAGAGGTAGAAAAAGAGGTTGACAAAGAAAGTGTTGAGAGAGAGACAGATAGACAAACAGAGAGAGAGAGAGAGAGAGAGAGAGAGAAATAGACAGACAGAGGGACTGAGAGAGGGACTGACAGACAAAGAGAGAGAGTGAGAGAGAGAGAGAGAGTCTTACCATGGGAATGTATTAATTTTAATGTTATTTTGAAAGACGACTAATCCTACAGACGTTACACCGAGCTGTATATCTATATTGCTTTGATCCTGAAAATAGAAAAATTGAGAAATAAACTTATATGTTTATAAAATAAGCAAATGTCATAAAAACACAGTCATTCTTAAACTGAATTATTATCAGGTCTCAGTTTTTCAGTCTCACTAAAAGGTCACTCATTAAAGGTCAAGGTTATTTTGCAGCTTTCAGTGTAAGGTGACAATGATGGGTCACTTAGTAAAAGTCACAACCATGATCACTAACAAGTCTAAAAACTCCGGTTTTATCCGTAATGGTGACTTTTATCAAAGGTCACAATAAAGGTCAACTGGGCGTTCTCAAAATGTAGCCAGAGCAGATACAACCATACTTAGTAAAGGTCAAAATAATGGTAAATAATAATTAAGGTCGTCACTTAGTAGTTCTAAAGTTAAAATCAGGTAAATCAGTTCAAAAGGTCACTCAGAAAAGGTAAGAATCACAAAATATCCAGTAATTCAAAGACAACATTTTTATCGGGAATAGACACACTAAGTAAAGCTCAGTAGAACTATTAGAAGTTTGGTTATGGTGGAGGAAACCAGAGTGGCTGAAACAACCCCAAAAGCCTTTCGGCAAATTAACTGACAAACTTTATTTAGTAGATTTTGCCCAATAGTGAGAGGTGCTGTGATCTGTTAGTATGTGCTTTAGACTACTTAGACAGTGAGACCCCCAGTTAAAGAGAACTGTACCATCTATTCATCAAAAGCTTAAAACTATAACATCCGATAGTAATTCCAACATTGACTCAAAGGGTATAATATTTTTTACTTTGAGTGAGTGAGCTACTGAGAACACAGAATGAACACAAGAAACATGTGACCTACTGCTCTCTTAGTATACCCCCTTTTAGGATTGTGATTTGGACATGGATTGGTATGTACATTTTTTTATTGTACCTCAATGGTATGGAATACAACATAGAAAGACAGTAAAATCATCCCACAGTGTCGGAGCATAAAAAATTCCTGACAATCATATTGTAAACAGACTGAAACAAATTGATTAAGATTAAACTCTAATGGAGACAGAACAGGTGCTCAATAGAATTTTAATAACACTAAAATAGCCAATTAACGGTTTTCCAATGGTTTGACCAAATTCAACAGTAACACTTCGTTTAACAAGACATCTTTAACCTACTGCTACAAGAATAAGTTGTTATATATTACATACATGTAATGATTGTATAACAGCACCAGTTTGTTGACATTATAAACATGCTATCTACATCTGACATACTACAGTACCATTGTTATGTAGTTATATTCTTAATAAATATGCATGTAATTTGTTATAATCAGTGCAAAAATCCATGCATGAGTATAAAATACAAAATTATGAAGAAAACATATAATTTATCCAAATTCAGCATTCATAACCAGAATTGCATGAAAGGATTCCATACACCTTGTGCCCCCTCTCCATTATATTAATCAAGAAGACATAACTTGTAATACAGAGCTGTGTCCCATGGTGGCATGCTACACATCCTTTTGGTATGATATTTATGCCATTATGAGAACCAAGTAAGTTTTACTTTGAGTTCTAGCTCAAACAATGTGACCCAAATAACCCAATTAACCCAAAGATGGACTAAAAGCAGACCTGGGTTTCCTGTATAACTAGGTAAAATTTAATGAAATGTCATCAAAAAGACATATAAAGAAAAAAGTAACTATATATTGATAATTTTGTTTTCTACCTCTTTGTAGTCTTGCTAATTTTGCAGAATTAAAAGTTCAGACAAAACTTGAAACGGGAAATGTCTATTGTCCAAACTTCAAATGGGCAATGTCTATAGTTCAATCACAATCAAAAACATTTTTTTTAAATCAATCAAATACAACATGGTTTCAAACTTTCAAACAATCTGCAATAGGTAACTCTATAACACACCAACAATACCCTTTACCATTGTCCACAACTAACAAACACAATAAATTAAATCTATGACCATAACCCTATCGCAATGCCCTCCTCCCCAACTCCAATTCATTTTTAAACTCAAATACCTTAACCAATTCATTCCCCCCCCAAAATTTAAATCTTTCAATTCATTTTGTTTTATATATAGATTTTCCTAAAACACACCAACAAGCGAGGGCTGTCATATACTTTTTATATATTAGGTCAAAGGGCAATAAAATTGAAAATTAATCATTTATGTCATTTTTTGAAAAAAAGTCTAATAGAACAATGAAGACCTGTAGTAGAAATGCCAAGATTACTTGCACAAATTTGTACTGGATTTATAATTCTAATTGGGAAAATTTACCAGCATATTTGGGAAAAATTTTGGATTCTTAGAAAGGGGGCTATTTTTGGACCAAGTTTAAGCAGACTGGCAGCCCTACAAACCTGATGAAATTCACAAGAAACACTTTGTTTGCATTATGATGCATTTAACTTTTTTGAAATGTGTGACTGTTTTAAAGCTTAAAGTATATAATAAAATGTGCAAACAAGTAGCAAATCACAATAAACCAACTGAATTGGGAAGTAATTTCAAAAGTGACCCCAAAACAAAACCCACCAGAGTACCTGCGGGAAGTCTACTGAGCATAAGTAGTGAGAGGTGTTGTAATCTTCCAGCACTATAGACCACTTTGACTTGGCCAATGAGCGACCCCTCTCCCCAATACCCAAGTATTTATCTTTGAATTACAACACAACACTGGAACACCTTAAACTCAATAGTGTAATGGAAGTCTCATGCGAGCTATCAAAGTTTCCCATATATACATAATATATATACATTATTGAAATAGCATACATAAGTATATATAGATAATGAATGCATAATTATAGAGTCCTAGGACTATAGAGCTGTGAGTTATAAAATAAAGAAATAAAGAAAAACAAGTTAAAAAAAGAAAAATGTTAGATTATAAAAATTAAAAATTAAAAATAAAGCCAAATAATACTAACTAGATCGCAGGGCTGTTCAAAGTCACCAATCATCATGGACTGAAATGTAGGAGAGAGTACAAGAATTATCTCCCTTGGTACATCATATAACATTAAAGCAATTATCTCCCTTAGTAAATACAAATGAAGCAAAATGTTAAATAGGCAATTTTCAATAAATTATGAATTTTTGATGTATAAATTGTTAGGTAAAGATAAAAGTTACTGAACCACATTAAAATTAACATGGATCTATTAAACATATTAAATAAGCAGTTCTGTTTTTATTAAAATTACGAAGATTTTAGTGTATAGTTTATTAAGTAAAGTTACTGAACCTTAAAAAGGAATGGTAGCAGTTAGCAATTATAACTTGTCATGTCATAAGTTGTGATGAAACAGAAATATTCTCAGATATCTGATATTTTTGTGACTTGAAAAGATTTATCAATGAGCAATATTCAAACAAAAAATTCATTTTTTTTATCATTTCAAACTGACAATTCCAGAAATCTTAAAGAAGAAAAAGAAATGAAATACCATAAAAACTTTACTTTTAATGTCTAAAAGGCAGTAAAAGATATTTCTAGATTTTTTAAAAAAGTTCATGAAAATTGGTGCATAAAATTTAACACCTTTTTCTACACCTTTGTTGCATTTTTCCTAAATAGTAAAATCAAAATCAAAGAAACGGATAGGGTATGAGATGACAGTCAAATTAATGCCATTGTTCTTTTATAAAAATATACTAATATATATTATATGTAAAAATGAATATGAGCTTAGACAATTACAAGTTAATGATTTTTAAATTCAAATTACATTAAAATACATAGCATTAGTACAGTAAGAACTTTGTTTATGTGAAATTACAACATCAACAGTGGGGACGTTAAAAAAATCAAGCTGAGAAGAGTGTAACAAAGTTATTGTGTACATTAGATTATCAGAAGTAAAGATAGAATAGGTTACAGCCATGTTAACAGGTCTCAAAAAAATTAAATTCTGTCCCACTGGTTTTGGGTCAGTAACTTTAAAACCTACTCATTCAAATACCCTGTAGTCCAGGACCAGTGAATCTCTGAACATGCAAGTCTTTTCTTCAGAAAGTTAGCAATTTACTGGTACATATTAAGCGCAAGGGACCATAGACACCTTAAATTTCAAGAGTGAAATATTCCAAGTAGTAACCATTAACAATTGTGGAAACCTAGCTCCTCTGTTAACATGTGCCCAAAACTGGAAAACTTATGCCTTTAGAATCACAAAGAGACCATGTTTACAAGAAGTAAAATCTGAACTACATGAAGTAAAATTCAATTTCCAGAGAGAATAAAAATTAAGAAAAAATAAAGTTTCAATTAAATTGTCATTCCTGGTAGCTAAAATTGCTACCAGTTACTAATTTCTGAGGAATTCTTCAAAAAGTAACTTATTCTAGCAAATTTGTGAAAAAAAAACTTTTAATTGGACTATATTTTCAAACAAGAGGCCCATGGGCCTTAACGCTCACCTGTGACCTTGACCTTTGAACCCATGAGCTTCATTCAAATATCAAAATGATAATTAGGCCAATATTCTAATATACATCCCTATACAAAAAGTTTATAGTTTTTGAGATAAATAATCATCTCAGTACTTGTTTGTATCTGTGACCTTGACCTTTGAACCCATGACCTTCATTCATATATCAAAATGATCGTTAGGATAATACCTAAAATATTCTAATATACATGACTATACAAAAAGTCTATAGTTTTTGAGATAAATAATGATTTCAGTACTTGTTTACATCTGTGACCTTGACCTTTGAACTCATGACCTTTATTTTTATATCAAAATGACCATTGGGCCATTACCTACAATATTTTAATATAAATGCCTATACAAAAAGTTCATAGTTTTGCAGATAATTAACTATTTTGGTAAACTTGTACATCTGTGACCTTGACCTTTGAACCCATGACCTTAATCGATATATCAAAATGATCGTCATGTCAATACCTACAATTAACCAAAAATCCTACGTCATTATCACCAGAAATGTTTAAAAAATAGCATTTTTTATCACAGGTCAAAAACTGGGACATGACCTTGACCTTTGACCTTGACATCAATCGGAAGAAAATCGCAAGACAAGATCAACAGTGAAAACTCCATACATTTATCTTCAGCCATTATGAAGTTATAACAATAAATGTCTCATTTTAAAAATTACATAACTTTACGCAAAAAACGCGTAACCTATTTTTCGTCCGATTTTCATGAAAAACACAATTTTAATGTATCTAGGTATCCTGAATCCAAAAATCTAATCAAAATTTGCCTGCACCTTTTGGTTTCAGAGAAGAAGATTTTTTTGTCTTTTGGCTATTTATAGTAACGGCAGCCATATTGTTGGGCGTGGTCAAACCCCGAACACAATTTTGAGAGCCTGTTACCCAGGCATAATAATCACCAAGTTCCATCAAATTTGGCTCAGTAGTTTTGGAGGAGAAGATTAAAATGTAAAGTTTACGCACGACGCACGACGGACGACGGACGGTGATAGATAGCAATAGCTCATCTGAGCCTTTCGGCTCAGGTGAGCTAAAAATTTGGAATCTTGGCTACTAAAATTTTCAAAGTCATGAAAAACCTAGTGATTGATAAATAAATGGGATTAAATCAACTTTTATAAGATATTGTGTCACCCACTTTCAAAAAAAAAAAAAATAATAATAATAAAAATCCTATTTTTAACAATTATATTCTATAGCTAAGATCAAATTCAAACATCAAGTACATCAAGCAAGGCAAGTTTAAATTATTAGAATTTTAAGCAGAGAAAAAGTGAACATTTCATTTTTACTGAAGAGAAAGAAAATGATGGAGTAAAAATCTATCTTAGCGATGTGACATCAAGGGAGATTATTCACCTCTCCAAAACAACTTTCACACATATGGTTTGTAATCACACAAATAGTGAAAATAAATAAAACAACAAAATAAAATAAATAAATAAATAAAGCAAGAGAGAGAGAGAGAGAGAGAGAGAGAGAGAGCATGACGATAAGTTGCAAAATAAATTCAAATAAAGATAAGCATAGGTTACTCATGAGTACAACAAAATTTAAAATAACATATTATTTTTTTTACTTGATCAATTCTTTATGAAGAACAATTAAGATAATTTTCTTTAATCCAAATTTAAATTTTTTAACACATCTTAATTATATGAAGTCAAAAACCTTCACAAACAACAGCTAATCAAAGTTTAATTATATGTACAGTAAAACATCTTTATAACGCCCCTTCATAACAATGCCACTTTGCTCAATAACAAATTCAAAATATTTTGAAGTCCAAAATCTTTCTATTATGTCTTTGTTTTTAGTTTCCTTCAGTCAATCAGCAATATTTTTTAATACCAAAATCTGTCAAAACCGATGTTAGCAATATGATCTTGGGTCTCGTCATGTGATCAGTGGAATTTGAGATTTACAGAGTAAGAGCAGATTTCAAGACCAATCAGTATGATCAGAAACAGTATTAATTAAAGACACCTAACAATTCATTATTTGACATAATGTTTGTTCTCATGACATTAAATTTTAATAATCTGATCTACGGGTCTCGTCATGTGATTAGTGAAATTTGTGACTACCTGAGTACAGGACCAATCAATGTGATCAGACACAGTATTAGCTGAAGATGCGTAACTCTTTTGTCTTTTGACATAACTGGCGACAATGTTTGTTCTCTGACAATAAAATAAAACATTCTTGTCTGGGACATAAAACCTCATTCAATAAATCAATTCAATCAATCCTACATTAAGTTACGGGGAGAATCTTTTATATCCTTGCTAAAAAAAAAACCCAAAAAACCAAAAAATTGTCAATGAGACTTACAGATCCTACTGTAAACCAACTTTTATTAGTGTGTAATAAATAATTGTGCGTTTCACAAGAAGAAAATAATTGCAAAGTTAATCATCGCAAACTTGTTTCCGAAAAATATGTTATTAATACCAAAATATTCAGTTTGAGTCCATATTGCAAAAATTGAGTCAAAAAATTGTTTTGTTAAGAAAATCACGAAAGTAAATAGCTGCAAATAAAAATACTATCTCCAACTATAACGCACTACTTATTCCAGAATAAATACATGTGTGATATTGAAAATAGGTTCATTTGAAAATAAACACGACAGCAATAGTGGTTTCAATAAAGCCAACAAGGCAACAAAAGTTTTGGATTTGGATTGATGTTGTTGCCTACTTCCACTAAGTTTATATTTTCTGAATATGTTTGGCAAGATATATTAATCCATACCTACTGCCTACTTTGAGAAATCTATCTTCTACTTGAAAATTTGCTAAAAGGGCTGCAGGATAAATAGTTAGCCAGAAAGAATGAGTCCAATTCTGAAGCATACTTGATTAATTAAACCAAACTGACAACCCAAGAGGTTTGGTAGAGATGAAATGCCAGGGATGTGATAAACAAGAAATGCTATAGAATGAGAAATATTTTACAAGAAACAATATCAGGACATTTTACTTCTAATCGTCATGGAATTTAAAATGTATTTTCTGAAATAAGAATTCTGTGGAATTAGGTTTCTGGATTTACCAAATTTTTGTCATCAGTTTTGGAGAAAGATTTTTACCTTATTTAAGCATGAGAAACTAAATTGTATGACTGTATTCTTACGTAAACAACTTCACTAACAACAAAAACGTTCTTCATTAATTACTTGTTTTTGTTTTAGTTTGTGTTTAATTTTAATTAACTTTGCTATGGGAAACTATATTATATGTATATATACAGTAAAACTACTTTATAATGCCACTCGATTATTTTCCCACCTCACTTATTACCACAGTATGTTGAAGTCTCAGCCCAGGGATGAAGATTAGCAGGGGGCCACTGGTCGATGGCTACTAAAAATCAGTCTGGGCCCCTAGAATTTACACATTGTAGCCATTTATTACTATTACAACTTCTCTTCAGAAGTGAGCTGGGCCCCTAACTCAAAATAGTTAAGTTTCATCCCTGCAGTCTATTTGTTTTGTGATTGTCTCCCCTTGATTTGTTGTCCAACCTCTTTATAACACCAAAGTTGACTGAATGAATGGCGGTGGTAAATCAAGGTTTTACTGCAGTTAATTTTAGACACAGGAATTAACTTATATATTTAAAATTCCTTAAAAAAACTTAAAATCTATGCTTTATTATTCAAAGTATTGCCCTATGTGGATTTAATAAAATAAATTTTGGTCAGAGCGCTACTGATAAGGGTTTGTTTGCCGAATTGTGGTCTGCCAAATTAAAACAGGTTTAGTAATAATTAAAATGAATTGTTAGGAATGGATACATGTCCTGATACTGAACCACATAAAATATGTCCCATTATTGGGTAGAGAACACACAGCTTGTTATGTGTGAGACTTGTCATACTTACCCGTGCATTGTGTAGATCAACTCCATACATCTCTAGTCTTTTAGCTTTGTCTAAATAGTTATACTCAGCATCAGCCGGAGTTTGGCCCCTAAAATTACCAAACAATACATAAATAGTTATAGGGTCCACATCAGTGAGAGTTTGACACATTAAAATACAGAGTGAAGTGGTGTTTTATACCCTCAGATCCCTGACCATCGGTTATTAAACTGACAAACATTCTAACACTAGGAGGATCTACCATAGTGGGATTCAAACTTAGACAGTGAGAGAAAGGGAAGGAACGATGGATGGATACATGAATGGATGGAAGGATGGATGGATGGATGAATGGATGGATGGATGGATGGATGGATGGATGGATGGATGGATTGATGGATGGATGGATGGATGGATGGATGAATGGATGGATGGATGGATGGATGGATGGATGGATGGATGGATGGATGCATTGATTGATTGAATGGGGTTTTATGTCCAAGTCAAAAATATTTTACTATATCCAGAGGTTACCATCTACAAGTGAAGTGGCAGAAATTTTTACCTTTGCAGCACACTTGAAGCAGTGTGATTCATAAGATGGAACCACTTGGCATAGAGATTTACTATCTGGTACTACAAGTAGTAATTGATTTCATCTTTCTATCACCAGTGGAATCCAAAAACATTGTAGAGAGATTTATCTTTTCTTTTCTTTTTTTTTTTTTTGTCATTCATTACAAACCTATGCTGTTTATGTAATTCTGCTATTTGTTTTTCAAACTCCTCAGTTTGACTTGGAATAAATTGATAATCAGCTAAATAATGTTCTCTGTGTTCATCAGGATTAAAATCACCCAGATCAGCTGTAAAATAAACAACCATCAAAATCACAATTTATACATAGAATTAAAAAAATTATTATTGTTTGATATTTTTTAATGACAGTGCTATAAAAAGGCAACATCAATTCTACATTTTGCCCTTGAAAAAAGTAACATTTTCAACAACTTACCAAAACACGCTACACCTGAATATGAATTAACTCACTTTGTACAGTTGAAATAATGATTCTATAATAATCAAGGTGTCGCAAGGCACAAGAAATATTTCAGCAAATTAAGGAGTGGTATTTTAAGTAACAAAATGACACTTTTCTGGAAAATCATAAATTCTATAATAAACCAGGATTTACAGGCCATAAGTTCATACTTACAGACAAACCATCAGAGAAGATCACTCATGTGCTATGTGATGACCCTTAAAATTTCAGCAAATTACTGAGAGGTATAGAGAACTTGATAGTTTAAGTAACAAAATGGCACTTTTCTGGAAAATCATAAATTCTATAATAATTCAGGGTATACAAGTCACACCTCAACATTGACAAACCACCACAGGAAGGTCACCAATGTGCTGTGATACGCCTTAAGATTTTAGCAAGTTATAGAGAACATGATATTATAAGTTTATACATGGCACTGTTCTGGAAATTCATGACAAAACTGTTTCTAGAATTTTTGGAAATAATAATCTTGCAGAAACGTGAAAGATTATCATACAGTACAAGGACAAATGGAATAAAATTTCAAAATTGATGTGATAAAAAATAAAATCTCACATTGCACTGCGTAACTTGCTAGAAGAGCTGCTGTATTGTGTGGACAGACTAATCTTCCTTCTAATATATCACGTTTTACTTGAAGAAAGAAATGGTACCTGAAAAACATTAAAAAAAATAATTAATCAAAGTACTGTAAGTACTGACAGCAGTCAGTTATTTTTGGGGGCGAAACTGTCGCTTTTACAATTCAAAATTTAAAGGTATTTTCAGAATTTAGAAATTTTAGCTTTAAACCCAATATATTTGGAGTTTTCTTTTTTCACAACTTTGGCTATTATAATATTTTTATTTTCACACTTGCAAGGGTCATTAGGGCGAGACAGAGACCCGGCAATCATTTGTCAACAATGACACAAAACGCTCACTCACCCTACATAAAATTGATGTGACATTAATTAGTGTTTAGTCACGAAGAACATTTTAATCTTTGTACATTTTTTCATATCAAAAAATGGAATACATTAAATTTTGTTTTATTTTGGGGAAAAATGAAAATTTTAAATCGAATTAGGAAGTTATTCTAACACATGTAACAATTATTCTTTTTCATTAATTTACTAGTTTTGAATTAAGATGAAATGCTATTTAACAAAAGTAACATCAACATTGTTATATGGAATTAGTCAGTCCTTGGGTGGTGGAGGAAACCAAAGCACCTGCAGAAAACCACCAAAATTCTGCAAGCAAACTGATAAACTTACATGTTTAAACTAATTTGTCAGTTTCAGAGTTTTTACTTTGCTTTGAAATTGTGATTTGGATCGATATGTTAGTTTTTATGATTACACTAAGTACTTGAATGGTTGGTTGGTTGAATGTTGCTTAATATCGCATCAGCAATTTTTCAGCTATTCGCCTCAAGAACTATTTTATTTATCTCTATGAAATAATCTATGAGCAAGTTCGTGTATGCATGTGAAGTGCAAGTGTGTTATATGGTCTGCCTTGTACTAGTGCACACTCAGGGCGACTTTAAGGCTCTAGCTCACCAAGTCAGTATGCCGCAGACAAGCATACCACTCCCCCAGTCACATTATACCGATACCAGGTGAACCAGTAAAGGCCAATGTCGAGGAAACAGCCTCAAACTAATTGCATGAGATTATAATCTAAGCAGTGATACACATTGTGATCTATTAAGATAGATATTTAGACGACTTAGCTACAGAGCCCCGTTTTCCTTCCAGTGATCTGTTAGTTAGCTAGATCTTTAGACGACTTAGCTACAGAGCCCCATTTTCCTTCCAGTGATCTGTTAGTTAGCTAGATCTTTAGATGACTTAGCTACAGAGCCCCATTTTCCTTCCAGTGATCTGTTAGTTAGCTAGATCTTTAGACGACTTAGCTACAGAGCCCTGTTTTCCTTCCAGTGATCTGTTAGTTAGCTAGATCTTTAGATGACTTAGCTACAGAGCCCCATTTTCCTTCCAGTGATCTGTTAGTTAGCTAGATCTTTAGACGACTTAGCTACAGAGCCCTGTTTTCCTTCCAGTGATCTGTTAGTTAGCTAGATCTTTAGATGACTTAGCTACAGAGCCCTGTTTTCCTTCCAGTGATCTGTTAGTTAGCTAGATCTTTAGATGACTTAGCTACAGAGCCCCATTTTCCTTCCAGTGATCTGTTAGTTAGCTAGATCTTTAGACGACTTAGCTACAGAGCCCTGTTTTCCTTCCAGTGATCTGTTAGTTAGCTAGATCTTTAGATGACTTAGCTACAGAGCCCCATTTTCCTTCCAGTGATCTGTTAATTAGCTAGATCTTTAGACGACTTAGGTACAGAGCCCTGTTTTCCTTCCAGTGATCTGTTAGTTAGCTAGATCTTTAGACGACTTAGCTACAGAGCCCCGTTTTCCTTCCAGTGATCTGTTAATTAGCTAGATCTTTAGACAACTTAGCTACAGAGCCCTGTTTTCCTTCCAGTGATCTGTTAGCTAGATATTTAGATGACTTAGCTACATAGCCCCGTTTTCCTTCCAGTGATCTGTTAGTTAGCTAGATCTTTAGACAACTTAGCTACAGAGCCCTGTTTTCCTTCCAGTGATCTGTTAGTTAGCTAGATATTTAGATGACTTAGCTACATAGCCCCGTTTTCCTTCCAGTGATCTGTTAGTTAGCTAGATCTTTAGACAACTTAGCTACAGAGCCCCGTTTTCCTTCCAGTGATCTGTTAGTTAGCTAGATCTTTAGACAACTTAGCTACAGAGCCCCGTTTTCCTTCCAGTGATCTGTTAGTTAGCTAGATATTTAGACGACTTGGCTACAGAGCCCCGTTTTCCTTCCAGTGATCTGTTAGTTAGCTAGATCTTTAGACGACTTAGCTACAGAGCCCCATTTTCCTTCCAGTGATCTGTTAGTTAGCTAGATTTTAGACGACTTAGCTACAGAGCCCCGTTTTCCTTCCAGTGATCTGTTAGTTAGCTAGATATTTAGACGACTTAGCTACAGAGCCCCGTTTTCCTTCCAGTGATCTGTTAGTTAGCTAGATATTTAGACGACTTAGCTACAGAGCCCCGTTTTCCTTCCAGTGATCTGTTAGTTAGCTAGATATTTAGACGACTTAGCTACAGAGCCCCGTTTTCCTTCCAGTGATCTGTTAGTTAGCTAGATATTTAGACGACTTGGCTACAGAGCCCCGTTTTCCTTCCAGTGATCTGTTAGTTAGCTAGATCTTTAGACGACTTAGCTACAGAGCCCCGTTTTCCTTCCAGTGATCTGTTAGTTAGCTAGATCTTTAGACGACTTAGCTACAGAGCCCTGTTTTCCTTCCAGTGATCTGTTAGTTAGCTAGATCTTTAGACGACTTGGCTACAGAGCCCCGTTTTCCTTCCAGTGATCTGTTAGTTAGCTAGATCTTTAGATGACTTAGCTACAGAGCCCCGTTTTCCTTCCAGTGATCTGTTAGTTAGCTAGATCTTTAGACGACTTAGCTACAGAGCCCCGTTTTCCTTCCAGTGATCTGTTAGTTAGCTAGATATTTAGACGACTTGGCTACAGAGCCCCGTTTTCCTTCCAGTGATCTGTTAGTTAGCTAGATCTTTAGACGACTTAGGTACAGAGCCCTGTTTTCCTTCCAGTGATCTGTTAGTTAGCTAGATCTTTAGACGACTTAGGTACAGAGCCCTGTTTTCCTTCCAGTGATCTGTTAGATAGCTAGATCTTTAGACAACTTAGGTACAGAGCCCCGTTTTCCTTCCAGTGATCTGTTAGTTAGCTAGATCTTTAGATGACTTAGGTACAGAGCCCTGTTTTCCTTCCAGTGATCTGTTAGTTAGCTAGATCTTTAGATGACTTAGGTACAGAGCCCTGTTTTCCTTCCAGTGATCTGTTAGTTAGCTAGATCTTTAGACGACTTAGCTACAGAGCCCCGTTTTCCTTCCAGACCTTCAGTATAGTAGTTTCCTTTCATCTTGGATTAAAACTTACCTAGTGTATTCTTCTGACAATTTGCTTGGATCAGATACATAAAATTTGACACGAAAGAAAAATTCGAAAGGAGGACCTGAAAATAGAAATAATTAAAATTACAGACACAATATAGTCATAGTGATCTAGAACATCTGAATGACTATCATAAGCTTTTGATTGGTTTTTTTGTGTGGTTTTTTTGTGTATAGTGCATCACGTTTGACCTGGCCATTTGACCTTTAATCTGAATAGAAGAATGGGGTAATAGACTGTGTGATTTAGGTGAGCCAGCATCTCATATTACATAAAACCCTGGTACTGAGTATTACTATCATCTCTCCCTATAAATCAACTTTATATAGCCCCTAAATTACACAATGAATATTTCTGTTTAAAAATTCAAATTAATTGTCAAACAGTTAAGTCTAACTTGACACAATATATTACAATGTATTTGAATGTTTTTATCTATGAATTATCCATGATCTTCAATGGATAAAATGAATATTTAGATAAATTTATGTATTCTGTGTTGCTAGACATTAGGTTCAAGCAATACTTTCAACACCAGATTGAAAACTCAAGTTTACAAGATATATTTGAACAGGAACGAGACTTATATTTGTTACCGGTATATGGCCTAAAATTTTGCTGAGAAAATTAATCAATATGTGATTCTAAAATTGTCCTTTTTTGTTGCAAAAAAGGGAAAAATAGTATGATTTGGTTGTTAAATTATGACATTCACCACTGTACCACATGATACACTCCAACCTTTGTGCAGAAGACATATTTCATATGGATATGGAATCACATTAGATGGAAATTTCCCATACAAAGATATTCCATGAAATTGTGACATTCATGTTTTCAAAAACAATCTGTATTCCGTACAAACATTAAGGGATATTGATCACATGGTACAATGGCAAACCGCATTCATCAGGTGACCAAAAATCTGAAATGGCAACAAGATTTTTAGGGGAAAGGGCTATAAGACAATATAATTTCAAAGGTCATCTGGAGCACTTGATTTTTATTTGTCTCTTTATAAAACAAACCTCTACACTGTTTCTTTATAGTTTTTAATGGATCTAGCCATCTCTGAAACACAAAAAATTAACAAGTTAGAAAATATAATTATTAAAATGTTCACAGCATGTACCACAGATAACCCCCAGCATACCATGTGAGACCCAAGCATATTTTGTGACAACCTACCATCAGGGGTTCAAAATCCCGGGATCTGAGGTCTGGGACTTAATGAATTTAAATTGGGACCCATGATATTTCAACTGTAAAAGTCTGATGGACCTGCCATACTTTTTTACCAGGATATCAACTCTTCTTTTTCTCTAGTACAACATAATTGAATATGGACTTAAAATCAATAAATGTTCCATAAGTATGATCTTTGGCTGACCTATCACCAGGAGTTCAAAATTCCCCTGGGTCCGAGGTCTGGAACCTATTTATTTTACATTGGGGCCCTTGGTATTTTATCTGTAAAGGTCTGGTCGGCCTGCAGTTTTATTTTACTAGGATAAGATTACTTATCTGTACTATAACATAATTGAATATGAACTTTTTAATGATATTAGACATTCAAAACTTTATGTGGGACCTGTCATAATTAAAGGAAAAGATCCTGGACCTTCTATTACAAAACATAATTTTTAACCACTGCCACCATACCACATGATACTACCCCAGCAAACCACATGTGATACTCTATAACATTTACACAGAATTATTATTTCCACTGGATAAGGAATGGCAACATACTATTCCAGGTATTGGGGATAATATGATGTGATGTATCAAAAGTATTCTGCAGTATTGATCACAGGGTATACTGGGGAACCCAATTTGGAGGTTCATTAAAGTGTTTATTCTAAAAGGGGCCATGGGATAATTGACCCCTTATTTTACCAAATGATCTCATTGTTAAGGTCTCAGTAGGCCATGTTTAACATAACATGAATGCAATAAAATTAATATAATGGTGTTTTATTTACATGTAGACAGAAGATTTTTAAAGATTCTCCCACTCTGAAAAATCCTAGATTGAATACTGCATGTAAGAAAATGGACATATGGGCATATGGACATACCCCCTTAATCATGATACATGCGCTTTAAAAATTGTTTTAATTAAAGTGTTGTTTTTTTTAACATGGTTATGTATAATTTTTTTACTTTGTAAATATTATAAGTTCTTTGAAGATTAATAATTTAGTCTTAGTTTTGTTATTTCTTATAAATACATTTGGAAACAGATTAATTATATTGTCAATCAGAAAACTAGATGGAGTAGTAAATCAATGGTTACCATGGTAACTAAGGATTAGAAACTTCCTGTCTCTCATTTTTAAGCCGTTTTATAATTATACTAAAGTGGTCTCTGTTGTGGGATGGCTGGGAAAGTGGAGTACACCAAGATCTTTTCTTACAGTAGGATATACCTGTTGTTTGGAATGAGTCCAAAGAGGCAAAAAATCTGCTCTATACCATCCTGCCACTGAGCCCCCCCCCCCCCCCCCCCCAAACCCTTTTTTCATACAGGGGAAATAACTCCTATACTTCATACAGGAGAGATACAAAGTGGTGATAATAATCCTGGACCAAACGATAAATGATAATGACTTACCAGTGAATAAGGTCCTGCAGACTGATGTGAACCGTGACCCATGGTATCTGGGGCCGGCGTCAGATCTATAAACTGTAAACCAAAATAGTCCTTTTCCACTAGTTCTAGATGGTCAAACACCTTGTCTAATAGATGCTGGGACTTGGCTCTCTTCTGTAAATATAGAAGTATTAAAGTAAGAATGTTTTGAACAAGAGTGTAAACCAAATCGCTTAAAATAATGATTTTTCAGGTCTGCTCATGTGAGATATAGTTTTTTTTTTTTTTTTTTTTTTTTTTTTTGTTTTGTTTTGCAAATAAATAAACAAGGCAAGCCTTGTCTCTGACCAAAATGTTATGTTCAACTCCTTGGGTGAAACTTCCTTATCCAAAATGACTAACCTGCAGGCCGATGTGAACCCCTAGTTCAACCCCTTGGGTGAGATTTCTCTATCCTACATGGATACTCATATTTGGATTCTTATAATCTAGGTTTCCACAAATTTAAAATAATTAGTAGGCAAATTTTCAAAATTTGTAAAAAATATAACCCTTTTTAAAATATTGTTATAAACTTGTTAAAACAGATTTCTCAGTAATTAGTAGTCAATGGTGTATTTGTCTACCAGAAATGGAAACATAAGATATTCAGTTTAACTGGAAATGTTTATCTGTCATTATGAAGCATATTTAAGTTCAAATCAGGCCAACATTAAAATATTCTCTGTTTGTTGATTTTGTTTTCAAAACAGTTGGGTCAGTTTATTGGAAACATTTCAGTTTAATATTCACAATGTTACACATTGACTGACATTGACTAGATACTGTACTCCTGCTTAGCATAGAGTGGAGTTGCACAATGCAACTTTATGTCCCAGTCAAAATCATACACTTCTACCAAGAAGGGTCAGTTTTCTTCCTGCAAATTAACCCTATGCACCGCAAAGGTTAACATTTTTTGTCACTTCATGAAGAGCTGATGACATCTTGTTATACTTGGAATTGAAATACTAGTATTCTTGACTGGGATGTAAAACTCAATTAATCATAACTAAAGATGAATCTCTCTCTCTCTCTTACATACATGATACCTCTGATGTAGTTGCAGTCTCTATCTCTCTCTCTCTCTCTGTCTCTCTCTCTCTCTTTCTCTTACATACCTCTGATGTAGTTGCACAGTCTCTCTCTCTCTTTCTCAGTTATCTGTAGTTACTTACATCAACTTCAAAGGCTTCTTGACTGTCATCAAGAAAGTGAACCATACAGGTTATACTTTTTTGTTGGCGCTCCTGAAGGTGGGCGGCCATCTCTGATGCCCGTACATTGTATGTGCCGCCGGACACCAGTCGTATGGACATAGTGTGCAGCTCTGAAAAATAAATTTAAATTTACTTCATACTCATCAAAGGAACACGCAATAAACAATTTTTAAAATTTAAAATAAAATGTTCAATTTACAACCATAATATTTAGAGGTAATTGCTTCCAACATCAAATACTTGTTAATTGCAATGTCATAACAGTAAAACCTCCTATAGCAACCACCTGTATATAAAAGACAATCTGTGTGTTAATACCACTGTTTTAATATCCCTTTGCTTCATAATTCAAGCAAAAATACCCTCTATATTAAGACCACCTGTCCATTTAGACCAGTGTTTTAATGTCCCTTTGCTTCATAATTCAACCAAAATACCCTCTATATAAATACCACCTGTCCATTTAGACCAGTGTTTTAATGTCCCTTTGCTTCATAATTCAACCAAAATACCCTCTATATAAAGACCACCTGTCCATTAAGACCAGTGTTTTAATGTCCCTTTGCTTCATAATTCAACCAAAATACCCTCTATATAAAGACCACATGTCCATTAAGACAGTGTTTTAATGTCCCTTTGCTTCATAATTCAACCAAAATACCCTCTATATAAAGACCACCTGTCCATTTAGACCAGTGTTTTAATGTCTCTTTGCTTCATAATTCAACAAAATACCCTCTATATAAGACCACCTGTCCATTAAGACCAGTGTTTTAATGTCCCTTTGCTTCATAATTCAACCAAAATACCCTCTATATTAAGACCACCTGTCCATTAGACCAGTGTTTTAATGTCCCTTTGCTTCATAATTCAACCAAAATACCCTCTATATAAAGACCACCTGTCCATTAAGACCAGTGTTTTAATGTCCCTTTGCTTCATAATTCAACCAAAATACCCTCTATATAAAGACCACCTGTCCATTAGACCAGTGTTTTAATGTCCCTTTGCTTCATAATTCAACAAAATACCTCTATATAAAGACCACCTGTCCATTAAGACCAGTGTTTTAATGTCCCTTTGCTTCATAATTCAACCAAAATACCCTCTATATTAAGACCACCTGTCCATTTAGACCAGTGTTTTAATGTCCCTTTGCTTCATAATTCAACCAAAATACCCTCTATATAAAAACCACCTGTCCATTAAGACCAGTGTTTTAATGTCCCTTTGCTTCATAATTCAACCAAAATACCCTCTATATAAAGACCACCTGTCCATTTAGACCAGTGTTTTAATGTCCCTTTGCTTCATAATTCAACCAAAATACCCTCTATATAAGACCACCTGTCCATTAGACCAGTGTTTTAATGTCCCTTTGCTTCATAATTCAACCAAAATACCCTCTATATAAATACCACCTGTCCATTTAGACCAGTGTTTTAATGTCCCTTTGCTTCATAATTCAACCAAAATACCCTCTATATAAAGACCACCTGCCCATTAAGACCAGTGTTTTAATGTCCCTTTGCTTCATAATTCAACAAAAATACCCTCTATATAAAGACCACCTGTCCATTTAGACCAGTGTTTTAATGTCCCTTTGCTTCATAATTCAACCAAAATACCCTCTATATAAAGACCACCTGTCCATTTAGACCAGTGTTTTAATGTCCCTTTGCTTCATAATTCAACAAAAATACCCTCTATATTAAGACCACCTGTTCATTTAGACCAGTGTTTTAATGTCCCTTTGCTTCATAATTCAACCAAAATACCCTCTATATAATGACCACCTGTCCATTAAGACCAGTGTTTTAATGTCCCTTTGCTTCATAATTCAACCAAAATACCCTCTATATTAAGACCACCTGTTCATTTAGACCAGTGTTTTAATGTCCCTTTGCTTCATAATTCAACAAAAATACCCTCTATATTAAGACCACCTGTTCATTTAGACCAGTGTTTTAATGTCCCTTTGCTTCATAATTCAACCAAAATACCCTCTATATAAAAACCACCTGTCCATTTAGACCAGTGTTTTAATGTCCCTTTGCTTCATAATTCAACCAAAATACCCTCTATATAAATACCACCTGTCCATTTAGACCAGTGTTTTAATGTCCCTTTGCTTCATAATTCAACCAAAATACCCTCTATATAAAGACCACCTGCCCATTAAGACCAGTGTTTTAATGTCCCTTTGCTTCATAATTCAACAAAATACCCTCTATATAAAGACCACCTGTCCATTTAGACCAGTGTTTTAATGTCCCTTTGCTTCATAATTCAACCAAAATACCCTCTATATAAAGACCACCTGTCCATTTAGACCAGTGTTTTAATGTCCCTTTGCTTCATAATTCAACAAAAATACCCTCTATATTAAGACCACCTGTTCATTTAGACCAGTGTTTTAATGTCCCTTTGCTTCATAATTCAACCAAAATACCCTCTATATAATGACCACCTGTCCATTAAGACCAGTGTTTTAATGTCCCTTTGCTTCATAATTCAACCAAAATACCCTCTATATAAAGACCACCTGTCCATTTAGACCAGTGTTTTAATGTCCCTTTGCTTCATAATTCAACCAAAATACCCTCTATATATAGACCACCTGTCCATTAAGACCAGTGTTTTAATGTCCCTTTGCTTCATAATTCAACCAAAATACCCTCTATATAAAGACCACCTGTCCATTTAGACCAGTGTTTTAATGTCCCTTTGCTTCATAATTCAACCAAAATACCCTCTATATAAAGACCACCTGTCCATTAAGACCAGTGTTTTAATGTCCCTTTGATTCATAATTCAACCAAAATACCCTCTATATAAAGACCACCTGTCCATTAAGACCAGTGTTTTAATGTCCCTTTGCTTCATAATTCAACCAAAATACCCTCTATATAAAGACCACATGTCCATTAAGACCAGTGTTTTAATGTCCCTTTGCTTCATAATTCAACCAAAATACCCTCTATATATAGACCACATGTCCATTAAGACCAGTGTTTTAATGTCCCTTTGCTTCATAATTCAACAAAAATACCCTCTATATAAAAACCACCTGTCCATTAAGACCAGTGTTTTAATGTCCCTTTGCTTTATAATTCAACCAAAATACCCTCTATATTAAGACCACCTGTCCATTTAGACCAGTGTTTTAATGTCCCTTTGCTTCATAATTCAACCAAAATACCCTCTATATAAAGACCACCTGTCCATAAAGACCAGTGTTTTAATGTCCCTTTGCTTCATAATTCAACCAAAATACCCTCTATATAAAAACCACCTGTCCATTTAGACCAGTGTTTTAATGTCTCTTTGCTTCATAATTCAACAAAAATACCCTCTATATAAACACCACCTGTCCATTTAGACCAGTGTTTTAATGTCTCTTTGCTTCATAATTCAACAAAAATACCCTCTATATAAAGACCACCTGTCCATTTAGACCAGTGTTTTAATGTCCCTTTGCTTCATAATTCAACCAAAATACCCTCTATATAAAGACCACCTGTCCATAAAGACCAGTGTTTTAATGTCCCTTTGCTTCATAATTCAACCAAAATACCCTCTATATAAAGACCACATGTCCATTTAGACCAGTGTTTTAATGTCTCTTTGCTTCATAATTCAACAAAAATACCCTCTATATAAAGACCACATGTCCATTTAGACCAGTGTTTTAATGTCTCTTTGCTTCATAATTCAACAAAAATACCCTCTATATAAAGACCACATGTCCATTTAGACCAGTGTTTTAATGTCTCTTTGCTTCATAATTCAACCAAAATACCCTCTATATAAAGACCACCTGTCCATTTAGACCAGTGTTTTAATGTCTCTTTGCTTCATAATTCAACAAAAATACCCTCTATATAAAGACCACATGTCCATTTAGACCAGTGTTTTAATGTCTCTTTGCTTCATAATTCAACCAAAATACCCTCTATATACAGACCAACTGTCCATTTAGACCAGTGTTTTAATGTCTCTTTGCTTCATAATTCAACCAAAATACCCTCTATATAAAAACCACCTGTCCATTAAGACCAGTGTTTTAATGTCCCTTTGCTTCATAATTCAACCAAAATACCCTCATATATAGACCACCTGTCCATTTAGACCAGTGTTTTAATGTCCCTTTGATTCATAATTCAACCAAAATACCCTCTATATAAAAAAACACCTGTCCATTAAGACCAGTGTTTTAATGTCCTTTTGATTCATAATTCAACCAAAATACCCTCTACATAAAGACCACCTGTCCATTAAGACCAGTGTTTTAATGTCTCTTTGATTCAGATTTAGACTAAAAGATCTATTTATACAATTACCACTTGCCTATAAAGTATAAAGTCCACATTTCTAAGGTTTTTATACACAGAATTTACTGTACTATGTCACAAAAAATTTTTTTATTTGCAATATCTTTCATAAATTAGAAATTGTATTTAGGTTGAGAATCCTAAAAGGTTGCGTTCCAATAATGACACAGTTAGGGGCTCACATTTTTTATACATTTATTTTCCATATAACATGCTATAGAACCATGTACGTGATTGATGTATGTATAGTTTAATTCAGAACAAATCCTTCTTGTATCCAAATTAGCCAACAATGGCTCAAAAATGGAGCAAATAGACCCAAGCCAAAACATAATTAGAATGTATTGTAATAGATTAGTAAAATGTAGTCTGTAGATCAAGAACAATATATATATATATTTCAGTGATATATGCCCTACCAATAATGACACAAAAAAAAGAGAGAGAAAAAAAAAGAATCAAAGTACTGAAGGTACTGAAGCATCAGCTAAACTGAGCAATTTGATAAAAAAAAAAGTGCACTTGAAACTGAGATTTGTCTAATGAATCAGTAACAAATGAAAATCATGCAAATAATAGATACTGTGATTGGGAAGCTTCTAACAACAAGTCTGCTTTTTATGCAAGTTGTTAGGTTCTAACATATAAATATGTTACAATGGTCAAAATGGACATGCCACACAATGTTTATCAATTGAGTAAACTAAGTATTAGTAATTCGCATAAATATAAATTTTCAATTTTTCAAAAACCAAGAGAGGCTACTAAAGACCCGACCCCAAATCTGAGTGAAAAATCTCAAGCGTAACGGAAAAAAGTCCAGAGAAACCATCATTTTGATAAAATTCACAAAGTGAAAGGGGCATAACTCCACTAAAACGCAGTTGACTGGAAGAAAACCCAAACTGGATCTGTAATCACCACCATCATCATCATTATCACTCCTCATATCACATTTTTATCATCAGCATGAAGATATCATCATCATCATCATCATCGTCGTCGTCATTAGCAGCAGCAGTAGAACCCATGCCATGACAATCACCACAACCATTATATTAATCATTTTCAGAAATCCTCATGTTACATCATTAATATGGTCATAGCTCTTCGTGTCACATAATCATCATCATTATCAGCAGCAGCAGAACTGAATGTCATCATCATCATGTCACATCATCAGCATGAAAACATTGGCTTTGTCATTATCATCATCGTGAATTATTATCATCATCGACAGCAGCAGAACTGAATGTCATCACCACCATCATCATCATCATCACCACCATCTTCATAATCATCATCATCATCATCATCATACTATGGGCAGTGCTCAGCAGTACTGAATGTCATCATTGCCACCATCATCATCATCGGTAGCAACAGAACTCATGTCACCATCATAATCATCATCATAGTTCGTCAAGTCACATCGTCATCATCACCATCATCATTCATAGCAGCAGAGCTTATTTTCATCACCACCATCACTATCATCTTCTTCATCACACGATAATCATTATCATCATCGGCATCAACAGAACTCATGTCATCACCATCATCAACATCATTATCATATCTCCTCGTGTCACATCATCATCATGGTGACATCATCATCATATCTCCTCATGTCACATCATCATCATTATATCTCCTCATGTCATATCATCATCATCATCATCGGCAACAGCAGAACTGAATGTCATCATCATCATTATTATTGTCATCATCTTCACCAGATCATCATGCCACATCATCATCGACATAGTGTCATCATCACAAAAAAAACTTTCACCATGACCAGCTATTTCCCTTGACTTGCAATTGACAGATTAACCATTGTTGAAGTCATTAATTTTATTCATTGAATTCACAATTAATTTGAAAAAAATAAAAATAAAACCTTTGTTTTAGAAATGATTTAAATGTATTTAAAATTATTGTTGAATATATATAAATTGTCCAAGTGAGCTTCAAAAGCCTGAATTGGTATAAACCATCCTGACACAATAAGCTAATAATCTGTACCTCCCAATTACAGAAGTTGTCCAGGCAACTGTCTCTTTCAAAAAAAGTTTGTTGACAAGAATTGTGTACAAAAGGGGGAAATATTTCTGAATACGATTAATTGAAAATTAATTGATTATTATTTAGACAACTAAAATGTTACAATAAAATTACTTTGAATTTAAGAGAAACTGTAAGAGGAGTTGAGTTCACAAAGCAGGTACCCCCATTCTAATACTTGCTAAAAAGTGACTAAGTTTCAAAGTCTGGAAAAATGGAGAAAAAATCTTGAAATATTTCCATAAAGTCAGGTGCACATCTTCAATATATATATAAACATTCTGTGAAGTTTCAAGGCTTTTGGTTGAAAACTGTAAGAGGAGTTGAGTTCACAAAGTAGGTACCCCCATTCAAATACTTGCTAAAAAGTGACTAAGTTTTAAAGTCTGGAAAAATGGGGAAAAAAATCTTGAAATATTTCCATAAAGTCAGGTCACATCCTCAATATATATATTAACATTCTGTGAAGTTTCAAGATTTTTGGTTGAAATCTGTAAGAGGAGTTGAGTTCAGTTCACAAAGTAGGTACCCCCATTCAAATACTTGCTAAAAAGTGACTAAGTTTCAAAGTCTTGAAAAATGGGGAAAAAATCTTGAAATATTTCCATAAAGTCAGGTGCACATCCTCAATATATATAGAAACATTCTGTGAAGTTTCAATGTTTTTGGTTGAAAACTGTAAGAGGAGTTGAGTTCACAAGATTGGTACCTTATTTTCCCCGCCCTTAGTTTCTGTTCTACTTCACCAACGGTGCTCTAGAAATCGGAAGAACTTAAGAAAGCACAATAACTGTTTTGTTTCAGTTTTCCTCCATGTCCAGTGGCCACATTTTATGTGAAATAAAGTAATTATGGCTTCATGAAAAGAAATTAAAGGTTGTAAAAACCATGGATTAAACTACTGACAACAACTTTAATCGGATATCCACTGTAAAAACGATCTAATAAGGACTTGTAACAAGGTAAATAAATTTTATCTGAAAATTTGAAACATCGTTTTTTTTCAGT
>CM037872.1:42945419-43130419 GCA_021292105.1 Anadara kagoshimensis | reverse complement strand
CTGTGTTAAGATGTTAGAGGGAGCCTGCTACTTCAGATATAGTCTATCTGTACAAACACACAGACACACACACAGACTTTCTGAAGTGGTACCAGGTGTATTCAATTTTTACCTGTGTTAAGATGTTAGAGGAGCCTGCTACTTCAGATATAGTCTATCTGTACAAACACACAGACACACACACACCACACAGACTTTCTGAAGTGGTACCGGGTGTAATCAATTTTACCAGAGGGAGCCTGCTACTTCAGATATAGTCTATCTGTACAAACACACAGACCACATACACACACACAGACTTTCTGAAGTGGTACCAGGTGTATTCAATTTTTACCTGTGCTAAGATGTTAGAGGGAGCCTGCTACTTCAGATATAGTCTATCTGTACAAACACACAGACACACATACACACACACAGATGTTCTGAAGTGGTACCAGGTGTAATCAATTTTTACCTGTGTTAAGATGTTTGAGGGAGCCTGCTACTTCAGATATAGTCTATCTGTTTATTCTTTGTGTATCTACTTGTAATTAACATCTACCATGTTAAAGAGAGGAAGTTGTATTTATACATTAGAAAAACATCTCTTCCTGCCCTAATAGTATAATTATAAACTCTCTCTCTCTCTCTCTCTGTTTAAAGATGATTACTTTTTTTTCCTCCATAACCATTTCCCTATCACTTCTCGTTGTTACTAGTTCTCTCTCTCTCCATTTTCTTTTTCTCCATCTATATCTCTCTAACCCTTCTTTCTTTCTGGTGTATGTTGTGCTTTTTTCTATATTTATGTATACATGCCTATCTACATCACATCAATTGGAATCTCTCTCTCTCTCAAATAACTCGGGGCACAGTTAAGACAGTTATTCTCTGCTGATTCAGTTTTTCAGATAACTTCTTGTTAAATTTGAGGTTTTTTTGTATATTCAGAGATCATTTTCACAGGTTATATATTTGAGTATTAACTCTTGCCTGCCATGATGCATCAAAAATTATTTCTCAATGTTAAAACTAGAGAGCAGATAACCTCTGAAACATAATTTGTAATATCCATTAGATGTCAATGTTCTCTTCTGAATACACATAAAACAGAGAGAAACAATTGATTTCTTTAAATTGACACTGTAATTGTACTTCATGTCAATCTATCACAGATGACTTGCTTTGGTCTGATGTCACTTGCATTATTAGCATGGCTCTGTAATATGATACTTTAGTATTGTAGTTTTAACACATGTATGACTGGTTATGTGATGGGTATATGACTGGTCATGTGATGGGTATATGACTGGTCATGTGATGGGTATACGACTGGTCATGTGATGGGTATATGACTGGTCATGTGATGGGTATATGACTGGTCATGTGATGGGTATATGACTGGTCATGTGATGGGTATATGACTGGTCATGTGATGGGTAGACTGGTCATTGGACTAGTAAAATCCTGGGAATCTGGGTGTATCCACCCTCCAAGATAATAGATTTATTCAATATGGTATTTTACAACAATTAAATATTTGAGAAAATTTGCATGCAGGAGCTGCTGCTGCATGCATGTGATATTTCCGAAGGGTTGAAAATCCCCAGAGAATTTACATGTTTCTGGATATCGGAGACTGGAGAGATATTTACGAATATAAAATATCCCGAGAGAATATGCATGTTACTGAGAACAGAAAGCCGGATAAATTAGTCATCCTATACTTAATAATGCATAGATCTGACAATGGGAAAAGTTAAATGTCTTGTTCAAAGACATCATTACCGTGAGGAGAACCTGTATCAGGCTTGAACCCCTAACTCTAGAATCACATGTCTCCTACACAGCACAATAAGCATGTAGAGAGAGAGAGAAAGAGAGAGAGAGAGAGAGAGAGAGAGAGAGAGAGATGCAAATGAATAAATTTAATTATTCTATAAAATATTCAATAATTTTATATCCTACAGACTAGAGAGATGCAAATGAATTATTTATATCCTAGTCGAGAGAGAGAGAGAGAGAGAGAGAGAGAGAAGAGAGAATTGCAAATGAATTAATTTAATTACTCTATAAAATATTGAATAATTTTATATTCTACAAACTAGAGACTAGAGAGATGCAAATGAATTATTTATATCCTAGTCGAGAGAGAGAGAGAGAGAGAGAGAGAATTGCAAATGAATTAATTTAATTACTCTATAAAATATTGAATAATTTTATATTCTACAGACTAGAGAGATGCAAATGAATTATTTATATCCTAGTCGAGAGAGAGAGAGAGAGAGAGAGAGAATTGCAAATGAATTAATTTAATTACTCTATAAAATATTGAATAATTTTATATTCTACAGACTAGAGAGATGCAAATTAATCACTCTCTATCCTAGTTAGAGAGAGAGAGAGAGAGAGACTTAAGCTGTCAAACAAGACCTACCTAATTCTAAATGTCATCAATTATCATATTAATAAACTGCCTTCATAATACAACAATACAACTATAAGTAATGATTACATCCCCACTACACAATCCACCATTTGTAAAAGTAAACATCACCATCTATTTAGGCCATTTCCTCATACTTTTAAATTAGGTCATAGTATTCTCAAAATTAGGTCATGGTTTCCTATTTAGTCATAGATAACCAACAAACCTGACCTTAAATCCACTAATTCCTCTCTCTCTCTCCATGACGTTTTCGTGACACAGCCACCATTTTCAAGGGTTTGTGGCTGTGTCACTGAAACATCTGGAATTTTATAGTATTATTTTGTCAAATAGACAATGCGAATGTAACTATTTATATATATATATACTTTTTTTTTTTTTTCAAAGAAAATTCTAAATCTAATTGGTAAAAAACACATTTCAGCCATCAACTGCAGATTAATGATTTGTTATCATTTAATTATTATTTATTATTATTATTTGATAGATTAATTGTTTTCGCTGTATGATATCCACTCACCCTGGTCATCGTTCTCACCATCAACAATAACATCATTTATCGTTTTGTTTTTGTGTGATTCGTTTGTTGTGCTTTCCTTCATTTGCGATTCATTTACTGTGCACTTATTCTTGTGCAACTCGCTTTCCTTCATGTGCAACTCATTTAATGCACCCTCGTTCTTGAGCAACTCATTCACTGTGCTGTTGTTTCTGAGCGGTTCGCTTACTGTGCTGTTGTTCTGGTGTAATTCGCTTACTGTTGTGGAAACATTGTCTACTTCAGCCATCTCTTACAAATATATCAAACTTATTAACACATAACCTCAGAGGTACCATACAGCCAAGATGTAGACAATATCATTGATGATACACTCTACTTGTCACTATAACAATCATAATGTTAATTTTAAAACAACCAAAATATGTAATATCACATCATGAACTCAAATTCACCGTCCAAAACTGTATTATCTGTGTCCACTCGTTGTCCACTCGTGGAAAACGATTTACAAGAGCTTCTTAACACATAACCAAGTGGACAATGATTTACCAGAGCTTCGTATCACATAAGCTAAATCCAGACTAAGTAAAGATGTGTGCATAATTAAACAATTCACACTGTTTATTTTCTTTACGGCTAACTGTAATAATATAATAATGTGTGTCTCCACTATGTAATCCTAAATGCATCACAGTTATCATCCACACAAATAAAAACTGATTTAAATAATAATACTAAAATCATTTACTCCAGTCCCAGACCATACGTATACATGATAAGCACAAGCCATTTATTTTTTTACAAGGAGCAACGAGCAAGCCGTAACTACACCACATGTATAAATCGTAAATGCATCATTGATGCCCTTGCATTACCAATAACAAAGCTAAGGATTCAATCATGATACGGTATGGCTCTATATATCACGTTATAACGTCGTCCCTAACCGTATCGGATCATCATCATTCCAATAATGTGATCTCACATTTCAAAAATTTATGTGATGCACAATGCATAATTAAGTTTGGCTTTAAATATCAACGACGACGAGCAGGATGATGAGGATGACATCAAGTTATTGTGTTTAACATCATCATCATTATCATCAGACAAGGTATTTATTGTAACACAGATCACGGGATGCTCACCAACAACACTGTCTGTCTTACAACAATATATAAACATTAGCATTTTTATTTAGACTTTCTTATCTGTATTTCTTCCGTTGTGATAATTCAATAACAATAAACATTTGCTTTATTCACCAGTGTTAATAAATGTGATCACTTCCTCAATTATATAAAAAATAATTAAATAATGATTTTATATTCCAATATTCCAATATCAAAAAAAGTTTATGTTCCAATCTTATTGTATGTCTATATAGCAAGGCTGCAATCACACTGACAGCACTAACTGTCATATAACTATATATGTGTGACAAATTTATCCTTGAAATCCAATCCAACACTGCTAGGCACTAGTATATATTAAAGAAACCATACAATAAACATTTCAGCCACTTAATTTCCTGTTACAAGCTTGCTCGGAATTGAAATTTTATCTATCATGTATATATATATATCACAGGTTGATGAATATAACAATCAGCATCTTAACATCTCACACCTTCTTACAACAACTGACTAGCAGCAGAATACTGGTCTAGATAGGAAAAATACAACAGGAACCCAGTTCACTAGATGACCTTTAACCTTTTACCCTTCTGCCAATGATTATCAATAATATGATGAGATGCTTTATAGAATTTATATTTTGTTGTTTTTATCTGATGTACATGTATGAGGGGGAGAGGGGAGGAGGAGAGTGACCAGGTGCTCTGGTACAGAGATGTATGAGAGAGGGAGGAGGACAGTGACCAGGTGCTCTGGTACAGAGATGTATGAGAGAGGGAGGAGGACAGTGACCAGGTGCTCTGGTACAGAGATGTGTGAGGGAGAGAGGGAGGAGGAGAGTGACCAGGTGCTCTGGTACAGAGATGTATGAAGAGAGGGAGGAGGAGAGTGACCAGGTGCTCTGGTACAGAGATGTGTGAGGGAGAGAGGGAGGAGGAGAGTGACCAGGTGCTCTGGTACAGAGATGTATGGAGAGAGGGAGGAGGAGAGTGACCAGGTGCTCTGGTACAGAGATGTATGAGGGGGAGAGGGAGGAGGAGAGTGACCAGGTGCTCTGGTACAGAGATGTATGGAGAGAGGGAGGAGGACAGTGACCAGGTGCTCTGGTACAGAGATGTGTGAGGGGGAGAGGGAGGAGGAGAGTGACCAGGTGCTCTGGTACAGAGATGTGTGAGGGGGAGAGGGAGGAGGACAGTGACCAGGTGCTCTGGTACAGAGATGTGTGAGGGGGAGAGGGAGGACAGTGACCAGGTGCTCTGGTACAGAGATGTATGAGGGGAGAGGGGGGAGGAGAGTGACCAGGTGCTCTGGTACAGAGATGTATGGAGAGAGGGAGGAGGACAGTGACCAGGTGCTCTGGTACAGAGATGTGTGAGGGGAGAGGGAGGAGGAGAGTGACCAGGTGCTCTGGTACAGAGATGTATGGAGAGAGGGAGGAGGAGAGTGACCAGGTGCTCTGGTACAGAGATGTGTGAGGGAGGGAGGAGGAGAGTGACCAGGTGCTCTGGTACAGAGATGTATGGAGGGAGGGAGGAGGAGAGTGACCAGGTGCTCTGGTACAGAGATGTATGGAGGAGGGAGGAGGAAGTGACCAGGTGCTCTGGTACAGAGATGTATGGAGAGAGGGAGGAGGACAGTGACCAGGTGCTCTGGTACAGAGATGTATGAGAGAGGGAGGAGGAGAGTGACCAGGTGCTCTGGTACAGAGATGTATGGAGAGAGGGAGGAGGAGAGTGACCAGGTGCTCTGGTACAGAGATGTATGAGGGAAGAAGGAAAGGAGAGTGACCAGGTGCTCTGGTACAGAGATGTGTGAGGGAGAGAGGGAGGAGGAGAGTGACCAGGTGCTCTGGTACAGAGATGTATGGAGAGAGGGAGGAGGAGAGTGACCAGGTGCTCTGGTACAGAGATGTATGAGGGAGAGAGAGGAGGAGAGTGACCAGGTGCTCTGGTACAGAGATGTATGGAGAGAGGGAGGAGGAGAGTGACCAGGTGCTCTGGTACAGAGATGTGTAGGGAGAGGGAGGAGGAGAGTGACCAGGTGCTCTGGTACAGAGATGTATGGAGAGAGGGAGGAGGAGAGTGACCAGGTGCTCTGGTACAGAGATGTATGGAGAGAGGGAGGAGGAGAGTGACCAGGTGCTCTGGTACAGAGATGTATGGAGAGAGGGAGGAGGAGAGTGACCAGGTGCTCTGGTACAGAGATGATGTAGGAGAGAGAGGGAGGAGGAGAGTGACCAGGTGCTCTGGTACAGAGATGTGGAGGAGAGAGGGAGGAGGAGAGTGACCAGGTGCTCTGGTACAGAGATGTGTGAGGGAGAGAGGGAGGAGGAGAGTGACCAGGTGCTCTGGTACAGAGATGTATGGAGAGAGGGAGGAGGAGAGTGACCAGGTGCTCTGGTACAGAGATGTGTGAGGAGAGGGAGGAGGAGAGTGACCAGGTGCTCGGGTACAGAGATGTATAAGCTGCAGGAGATTATCTTGTTTTAATACTACTTGGTCCATTCGTCCCTATACTCCATTAACTTGCAGAAATTCAAACCATATATTGATTAATATGTGTGGAATGTGATAGCTCATTTTACACATTAGATCTACCAGATATGTGAATTCCTTAAGTCACCGAGGGTTAGAGGGTGGGTGGGTACATGTATGCCATGTCCTGATGTCACAGTGTAGGATGTGACTGCTCAGTCTCCCTACATGTCCTGATGTTAGATGGGTCTGTAGGTGGGTATATACATGTCCTGATGTTACAGATGGGTCTGTAGGTGGGTATATACATGTCCTGATGTTACAGATGGGTCTGTAGGTGGGTATATACATGTCCTGATGTTACAGATGGGTCTGTAGGTGGGTATATACATGTCCTGATGTTACAGATGGGTCTGTAGGTGGGTATATACATGTCCTGATGTTACAGATGGGTCTGTAGGTGGGTGGGTATATAATTCTTTCATTCTCAATTTGATTACACATGACAGGTGTAGCTAGCTAAACAGGAGGTGCTTATCCTTCCGGAGCAGCAAGCCTCACTTCCATGGTGGAAGTTCACATGTAGCTAAACTTTTAAGTTTCAAAGATAGTACTTTGCTTTGGGATTGTGATTTTGGACATAGATTTGTAAGGACCTATTTGTATATTAATAAAGATCTTTGATACAGAGCCCCACACATACCAAAGTGTGTCCTGATCTTAAAGCAGGGATGATGCTTAAATATTTTGAATTGGGGGCCCAGCTCACTTCAGAAAAGAAGTTGTAGTAGTAATAAAGAACTAAAATGAGTAAACATTAAGGGGCTCAGAATGATTTTTGGCTACTGGGCCCCTGCTAATCTTAATCCCTGTGACAATGATGTTAACATTAGATCTAAATCAATGATGAATGTTCTTTATCAATCGATTGATTGGTTGATTTAATGGGAATTTACTCCCCAGTCAATAACATTTCACTTACATCTAGATGTCACCAGCTAGAGGTTAAGTGGCATAAAATTTTACCTTTGCAAGTGCCCTCAAGGCAATGAGCGGGGGATTCTTGAATGTGCCATGCCTGCCGTGACATGGGACATTGGTTTAAAAGGTCTCTTCTGAATGGACCCAATGACTTTCATTTCTAAATCCTGAGTGCCTCTTGAAACAGTCGCGTTCATTTTTTAAGTCTTGGCCATGCCCCTGCTGAGGTCAAACTTTTGACCTCTAACATATGAAGAGAACACTTGGTCAAAGCCAGGTCATTGCAAAGAGGTAACTGGTAACCCAGTTGTGTGTGTTGGGGGTTAAACATACAGCCTAATAATATATTCTGATCTTACACAGAGAAAGGTGGAATGGAACATGTTTTCATGTCAAGATTCTTTCACTTATATTGACAGTCAACTCAGGGATTGTAGAGGGGAACAAGAAAGCCTGGAGAAAACCATTGAACTTTGGTGAGCAAAATGACAAAATTTCTCACACTAGGATTTGTCCTGAGTGGGATTTGCACCTAAGCAGTGAGATAGTTTGATTTTTAACTAAGAGAATAAAACATAAATATTTTGACTTTGAAATTGCAACCGTGGCAGAAAATGCACAGAGCATAATGATTATTTATATTTATTATTGTTGTTGATTTTGTCCATTGTAACTGATCAATATTTAGAATTCAGCTAACTCTACAACTACAAGAAACAACATCTTAGCCGCCGCCGAAGCAGCAGCTATCAGCTGTACTAGTAGTGATACTCCGTAAAATCAATACCAATATAAACACATCATATTGATTAGCTTGTCCTCTGTCCTCGACATGGTGATATAAATAGTCTCCCTTATGTCTAACCATTTATAACCAGGATATCAACGACAACGTTTGCTTCAAGTCATTTAAATAAATTAAACTGCTACAAATTGCCCTCAATCAGCCGTTTGGACGGTTGGTTGGTTAAATGTAAAGACCAGGCATGCAATAATTTATTCATAATGACAAAGCTTGCTTAATACATTTTAATAAATTAAAGCTACTACAAAAACCATCACTTAGATAGTTAGTCAATCCGTTGGTTAGTCATTCTGTCTGTAAGCCTGTCAGTCAGTCATGGTTGGTCATCAGCCTGTTTAAGTTTAGGGGACCATTTATTTATTTATCTATCTATCTATTTCAATGATTATTGCTTAAAGTTGTTTTACTAAATTGAAATTAATACAAATATTATCACTTAGTCTGTCAGTCAGTCAGTCAGTTGTTTTAGAATTAGAACTACCGGTAATACAAATATTATCACTTAGCCAGTTAGTCAGTCAGTTGGTCAGTCAGTCGTTTTAGTAAATTGAAACTAATACAAAATATTATCACTTAGCCAGTTTTGTCAGTTGTGAGGATCTTACATGCATTTATACCGGTACACTAAATCCTTCAGTTGATCCGTTGTAAAACTGTATGCTACCAGCTAATCAGAGTGATTCTATCTGATTAGACACACAGTCAGTCGGACGGTTGTTGAGATCAAGTTAATTTAACTAATTATACTGATTACTTTTAGGAAGTCTGGAGTGATGTCAGTAAGTCCATCTGTCAGTTTGTCTGTCTCACTGATGCATGTATATTAAAGTACATTTTACGGTAATCAATAATCAATGGTTAATCATAAGAACACTATTACAAAACTGAGCACTGCTAGTTCAAATAACTGTACATTCTGTCAGTCTGTTCAGTCGTTTTACAACTGCAAACGAGCTAATTACGGCATACTTGCTAGTTTATAAATGGCATAATCATGCTTTTGAGAATATGACCAGACTTTAAGCAGTCAGAGCTGAAATGCAATCAGGTTTGCAGATGTAGTTGACTCACTCAAGTGCAGCTATAGACTAAATGGGGGATGGGGCGGTGTGGGGGTTGCTGAACCTGCAACTGAGTATCATAACAAAAGTTGAAGTATCTTCACTGAGACATAAAACATTACCCCACTGTTACTCGTTATAAGCTAAAGCTCAATCTTTTATTTTTATTTTATAGCTGATTCCCTTGCATACAAATGCTTTATTCATGAATTTAATGCTCTGTATTTTCACTACATTGTTGATAATGACTTATTTTTTTTTGTTTGTGAATATAAACCTATAAAATTAATGATCACTGCATAATATATTGGAAATGAAAATCACATGACCAGATCTGACTTTATCAACAAAACTCTTGAAAGTCAGCATCAACAAAATTCTTGAAAGCCAGCAGGTGCCATGTAACAAGAAATCCCTCCTGGCTGACATAGTACTGGTACTCTGTGTAGGTAATTAAAAGTTCATTACATGCTTTATTAGAGGCAGGTGTAAATAGATAACAGTAATACACATCACTCTGACAGGAGCAGGAACACCCTGAATTTACCAGTACTTAAGACATTTGTAAATTGAATATCTATAAAACTTAAGGAGCCTCAGTGTACTGCCACTTTGTGGCAACTAGAACTGTCTCTTGAGAGCCAAATACCCCCAACATCTACAAGGGTTTAATGTTTTCCTGTGACCTTGACCTTTCCGATATGACCTTGGTTCAAGGTCATGACACACCTTTTAACCATGAAGATTATTAATGTGAAGTTTGATGACAGTCGTCCAAAGCAATTATGAGAGGGGTGGACATGATTTTACATGGACAGACAGGCAGATGGACGGATGGATAGAAAGACATGGTGATTCCTACATCATGTATATCTCCCCCAACTAGTTTGCAGTAGGGGATAAATACAAAGAACACAACACTTAAAGTGCAGAGCAGCTTACCGCCTATGTGTGCCCTGACACCTGGTGACAGACAGATAACATGGCACAACAGATGCAATCTTAAGGAGGCTATTAATCTTGATACCCCTACACCGGGTGGCAAGAACACATAGCATGGATTTCTGTGTTGCATAAAAAGTTGATACCAGTACTTAAATTTTAGAACTTTTTCAAGATCCCAGCTCTTTAATTACTGTAAATAAGGAATTTTTTTCCATATCATTTCAGGTTGCTGGACCACAATCAATATATCAAAATGATTGCCAAAATTTCTTAATTTAGAGTACTTTTTTCCAATACATTTGATGTAAACAGTAATGTTCCATTAAAAATTTACTAAATACCTAGATATCAACACATACCAGTGTTCTTATAAATGTGATTGCTAAGAATCCATGTATGATAGACATAAAGATGGACAGAAAGTGTCAGACATTAAAACATTAAATCTATATATATATAATGTGACACCTGTGACCCAGTATAAAAACTGATGAACAGTCAAACTTGAATATAATGATCAACACGATGAAACGTTATTTTCTCATGAGTATATCAAAATTATATTTATGATGGCCAGAAAACCTTTATTTTAGTTTTCTTTCAAATATTCTTTTGAATACAAGTCCTTGAATCTATCTTTTGAATCTATTTTTTTTAATACAATACAGTCCATCCTGCCTTGAAGACCACCTCTATATAAGGGCCACCTCCTTATAAAGGCCAGTAGAATAAAATCCCAATTGTTCTTTAGTCACAATTATTTGAACCTGTATAAAAGGCCATCTGCAATTACAGGCCACTTTTACTGGTACCCTTGGGTGGCTTTTATAGACAGGTTTGACTGTAATTTAATTTGAGACTGATGTGTAAATGGTGTTTCACAAGGTTTACAAATTCACATGATAAGTGATCCACATGTAATAAACTTCATCACAATATCAGTACAAGACTTCATCAATCATCATACATTTATCTAGCCAAGATGTTTTGGGCGGTTGCCATGACGTCGAGTATGTAAAACATGGCAAGTTCAGACAGTTTAACAAAATCTCAGAACAATTGGAATGGTAAATTATTAGGTTTGACATTTTACACATACATACAGTCAAACATGTCTATAAAGGCCACCCAAGGGAACCAGTAAAAGTGACCTTTATATACAGGTTCAAATAGTATGAATAAGGAACAATTGGGATACAATTCTTGACCATTATAAGCAGGTGATCCTTATATAGAGGTGGCCTTTAGGGCAGGTTGGACTGTAAATTGTAATAATCTATTATTATGTCTCTCTATTACATCATTGTATTTTATTTTCCATGGAAATAAACCATAATTTACTGTCACACAAACACAATGACATGAACAGTAAGTGTTTAATCAACAAAGTAACCCATGCTCTATAATGTCAACAAAATAAAAGTTCAGGCCCCTTATTAGGTCGCAGTGGCCTAATGGATAAGACGTCAGTCTATAAATCCAGGGTCTCTCACCGCTGTGAGGTCGAGTCCTGCTCAGACCACATGTGGGAAAGTGAATTTTCCTTGCCGTTGACCTTAACTGGTTCACCTGGTATCAGTATAATGGACTGGGGAAGTGGCATGCTTGTCTGCGGTGTATTGACTCTGTGAGCTAGCATGTTAAAGTCGCCCTGAGTGCTTGCTAGTATAATGCAGACCATAAAACACACTCACACTTCACATACATACACAACAATTACATTGGTCGTAGATTTATCCAGAGATTAATGAAATAGTGCTCGTCACGAATAGCTGAAAAAATGATGATGCTACGTTAAGCAACATCCAACTAACCAAACCCTTAAAACACTCTCTGTGTAACAACTTGGACCCATTTTATTCAAATCTTAATCAGGAGTAATTTTGATTCCATTTTTCTTTGAATTGTCTTTTTACTCTAAACTTTACTGGTATTTGATGTTATGACCATTGTATTTGCAATTGCATTATCTTTGCTTCAATAAGGTATTTGACAGCACCTTATAGAGTTAGAGACATTCAAAAATACCATGTTTCGTAATTAAAAAAACACGGGTCATAGAATGTCCAAAAAAAAGGGAATGTCCAGAGAAAACAGTGATTGCACAAATAGAGACAATTACAGCACAGGTACAGATAGTGACTACAGTTTGTTAGTTCTTCTAGAGTTTGCATACCTGGTAGACTGCATCAATAAACTTAAGCTTTAAGACAACATCCCTTGACAGTGTTTTCCTTAAGAGCCTGCAACAGGCAGATTTGACCACCTAACACTCCAAAATGGCTGGTTAGAATTCATAAAATTGCCTTCAGAAGACCTTAAAATCGTTTTCAGCCTAGGCCCGTCTCAACCCCTGGCCTGTGAGATTATTCAATCTGCCTACTGCTACAAATTTTAGGACTGATTGATATATAATAGGTTATCAATTGATTAAATGAATATACCCTGGTAGTGTAAATGATGTCCACTGTTAGTTATTACTAGTACATAAAAAACTTAATTAAATTGCCTTTACCCCTCCCCTATTCAAAATTCATTTATTTATTAAACTCTATGAATTCTGTACTGAAAAATACTGACCCTAATTCTCATAAACTTAAGCCAATAGATCTTCAATGAAAGGGAGATAATCAAATATAGCAGAGTGACAATAAATCTTTACAAGATTGGAATTCACAGGAAATCACAGGGTTAATTCTCTATTTCTCAATTACTATAATTTACATGTACATAAATTTATGTATTAATATAAAACATACAAAAATGTAGCTTTCTGCAAGCTTTTGTCCATGAGTTACAATAGAGTTTAGGTGAAATAACTGTAGACAGATTACTTTACTACAGACATGACAAAACAAGAAAATTACCATGATCCAAGGTCCAAAATAGATATGGTCAAAGGTCCAAAATTGACATGGTCCAAAACCAACAGATCAGTATGTCTGGACCAGTAAATTTAGACAGGCTGATGGTCTTCGACACTGGTTTAAGTTCCAGAGACATGACTTGGACTATGCCAATAGATTCACTACTCTTGGACCACTGGATTTTTAACTGGATATTTGTCAAACAGGTGCTCTAGCTATTATGTCCTGATAGTCCCAGACTGGACCAGTGAGTATTGGATTGTAGTTAAGTGTAGTGCTTTGCATCTTTGTCAAGAATCTTTACCTGTTCCAAAGCAGTGGTTCTAAAATGGTCGAGAAAACCAGAGTACTTGGAAAGAAAAACTTTAAGTAAGCGAACTGAAAGTATCACAAAAGGATCCCTAAGTAGGATCCCAACTTAGGAAGCATGAGGAGTTTTGATTCTCATGCCAAAACCTGGAGGTCATCTGCATCAAAGGGGTTTTAATGTCATAGCAAAAATTACACTGAGTTATCACTGACCATAGGTTGCAGAATTTTAATATATACTACCTGCTAGTTCCAAACTTGTTGTAGCCTCCCTCCATCTTGTCATTTGGTCAGACAAATTTGTGGTAAATCTCTCCCATTTTTTCATTGCCATTTCTACTTTTTATTAAATTCCAATTTTAATGCCTTGAACATTTAAGGAAGTTTCTGTTTAGAACACATTTTCACGTATAACTTGCAATACAGTTTTTATGTAGTTAAAACAAAGACTGTTTATTGATGGATCCAAATTCTGATGGAAAATTCACCTCTAATTTCTTTTTTGCACAATTACATTATTTTTTTAACACATCTTAGATCAAAAGATTTACAAATAACCAGCTGGATGTTGAATAATTACTGACAGAAAAATTTTGATCTTATAGTTTTTAATTTGAACATTATTCCTGGTTTAAGATACAACAAACCATTTTGCCATCCAAAAGGCCATTCTTAGTTTCAAATACTTTTTTCAAACAGAAACAATATTATTAGTTTCAAATACATGACAGATGTATGGAGAAACCATATTTCAATCTTAAAACACATTCAAAAATTCTAATAGTAAGGCTTGCAATTGCCGATTTGAAATCACATTTCTAGTTTCAAATATCATATCAAGTTCATGAACATATAGCAAAAATGGCTTTCAATCTTAAATTTCATATCCTGGTTTCAAACATTACACAATCTCTAATTTATATCAAAAATTTCAGGTTCTCTCTGGTTACATATTTAAACACATCATTCTTAGATTACTAACACTGTTGTACAAACACGACATCCAAAATACTTCCAGTTCACATACAAGTACCGAAAAATACATGAAAATGACCAGTTCACATATAGATTCCAAAAACATCTCCTGGTCGTGTTACATGGATGGTGAGGTATAATGACGATATTTGTTTATAATTCCCATGACACATTAAACCTGTCCTCAATATGTGATGATAGCTATGTCTGAGGGGGGTTACTTCTGTGAAATAGCGTTATAAATCCCCGATGATGGCAGAAGAGAGGGGGGTCATCTACATCCCCCTCCCGTGACGTAATAACTGTTTTACACATCAATTGATGAGTACACTACATCACTGTCTGTTATAGGTAACCTACTCTACATCGTAAATAAATAACTTAATGCTTGTGCAACAAGAAACACAGCTTCTCCCAAAACCCGTAGTTTATAAGTTTTCTTACTGCCAAAAACTGTGCAGATTTTTTACCTGTTCATGTGTTAGAAACATTAAATGTTTATCAGTCTACGTGCTGTATATATAACAGTAACAGGAATACAAGAGTTCATTAAACACTCCTACTGTACCGTTTATCTTTACACACAAATCCAAAAAAATAATGTGTACTTGTAGTTCCTCCTCATAACAGAGGCTCATACTAATGTAAAACACATCATATTATTGTTAGGGTTTTTTTTTTTTTTTTTGAAACTTATTTAGGTTTTTAGGTTTTGTTTATTTTTATTTATTCAGCTGCATGTAGCTAAATATTTACAATTTTCCTCAATGTACAGCGGAACCTTTTCTTAAAGGCTACCTCTATATACGAGCCACCTGCTTTAAAATACCAGTAAAATATCATCCCAATTGCTCTTTGTTCATGTTACATTATTTGAGCATGTATATAAATTATATAATAATAGAGGCCACCTGCCAATAACGGTAACTTTTACTGGTTCCCTTTAGTGGCCTTTATTGACAGGTTTGATTGTAAAGTTTTTTCATAAAAAATGTAAAATCTGATTACCAGTATAGTATGTATTTGATATTAATCGTATTACCGTAATTGTGTGAATTTTGCATTTACAATTAAAAAAAAAAAAAAAAAAAAAAGTTTTTATGAAATCTGTAATTGTTTTCTAATCAATCAATGGTAATAGTTTGATTTCAATTTATTACAAATTTGTATGATTGATTATACACTATGAAATAGAATAAATTCACTACACAACGTAATTCTAAAATTTAGTGGGGCCTCAGTGGCCAAATTGATTAGAAGCATGGGCTCAAAGAATCACAGTGAGTTTTACAGCCAACTCTGGCAAATACTAATGTGCGTTTGTTAGTTCCTGTGCCAAAGATTGGTGATTTTCTTGGGGCGCTCCGCCATTCATGAATCTGACAGACTTCATCCTGACTGGCATGTAAATGTCATTTCTACACTACACTATAAATTTTAAGTACCGGAATTACTGAGAATATTGAGACTAATATTTCGTTAAAATACTTCAAAACCGGTATTGGTGATATCCTCGTGTGGACACGAATCATAGATCAATGATATTAACCATAGGAAATTAATTATAATCATAATTGATTTCAACTTTGAATTAATTTCCTTGTTTTATAACTTTTTTTTTAAATTCCACATATCACAAATGATCATCATTTTAACTTTTTTATCATAATTTCCATTTTTACCCTTGATATATCATTATTTTATCAAATTACTTCTATAATCATTATGCAGCTTCAGTGATCAAGAAGTCTAAACTGTCCACAATTTCACGGAGTCTTTCACTGCCTGGGTTTGAACCTTGGTCAAAGCCTCATACAGATTCTTGTGTGAAAAGTTTTTCATTTCCATTACTATGGGTTTTCTCAGAATATCACAATTTCCTCCACTATATCACAGTGTTAGCTCTGCCATTCACAAATTTAGCCAATTGCAAATTTTTATAATTTCTGGCTCAAAAAATAGCTTTTGACTATTATTTTTGATGAATTTCATCATTTCTATGACTAAGGGTTTTCTCAGAATATCCCAGTTTCCTCCACTATATCAGAAATGACATCTCTAATTGGCTTTATATACAACATGTATGAGCAAATTTTGACTGCAGTGTAAAAAGCACCCACCACTCCATTCCACTCTACATTTGATATAGCAATACATGTATCCAACAATTTCATGCTTAAAATCTGAACTAACAAGATATTTGTATACTACTCGTATGTGTACAGTATGTTACCATTCCTAGTAGACTAGTCAAAATCGCCAACTGAGAAATTCTTTCAAAAATAAACTACATTGAATTTTAGCAAATTTGGAGAAAAAATACTTTAAAAATGACTACGTTTTCACAATATTTGGAAATTTGGCTTCTAATAAAATGTTTAATTTTTTGAAAACTAGCAAGTTAAACATGAACTAAAATTTTAAGTTTTTATTCCAATCACATTTCTCTACTATATGAATTAATTTCCTAGGAAATGTTTTGTTAATTCATGCCCCCACTTCTTTATCCAAATGTTTCATTCATTAGTTATTTTCTCAGTATACAGTAGGTTCTATCTCTGTTAATAATTAGTGATGGTACTGTCTACATACTGGTATATATCATCATTCATTCAGAAAAGTTACACTTTTACAATGATAAATTAACTACACCTGTTCTAAAGTCTTCAACATATACTGTAATAAGTAACTTACTAATTACACACAGACAAACAAACCAAATGGTGGACATAGTCGAGTGGTACTATCACTGACGTTTGAAGTCAAGGGTTTGTGGGTTCAAAACCTAACTTGGGACTTAAAATTTTCTAAGATGGCTTTGATGTTCTGTCCATGCTAGAGCTGTATAAAGCTCATTACTAGAGGGGGTCTATCAGATAAAACTGAGACACAATGTCTCGGTGTTCACTACAGACACTTACGTAGAGTTAAAAAAGGAGTAGCCATCTGTGGCCCCATACAAAGGACATTTAAAACTATATAAACAGTGGTTGAAACAGGCCGAGCAAGATAAGAAGAAAGTCTTCAACTTATATCACATATTACACTCAATCACATGTTGTAATGATGTCCTAAAGGTGAAAGACACTACAGAATTCAAATATCATATCAAAGGCCAGCAATAATTGCTTTTTTCAAATATTTTTAAGCCAATGTGATTAACATATGGTCACTGTTGAGAAGCAGGCAAATAAGCCTGGTTAAACTGACCTAGATTGCTTAATACCAATTTTCATTGAAATCTGATCCATAGATCTGGAGATGGCAAAAAATGGGTGTCAGCAACACAATGTGTTACCCCGTAAACTCACATGGGCTTTGGCTAGGTTTGCTAAAAAACATGGTATACTGTTATACTTAAATAAACACTATGGTCAAGTTTCTTGAATATTGAAAATATCACATGTTTCAAGTCCCAGAAGTATTTCTTCCTTTTCCTATTTCAAATCATTTCATCATTTTATAGTTGTTAAGGTAAATATATTATAAACAGAATACAGATCTTTCATCAAATGTAACAATGGGAACAAATCTTGGCATGTAGTACAACTGACAGATTTGGCAAATGAATATGTATTTAAAAGAAAAAGACTATAAAAGAGAAACAATTGTGAAATGGAGTATATTTTAAAAATGACATAGAGGAGATAAGAGAAAAAAGTTACATCCATCTGTACACAGTAATGCATTTCAACAGATAAAAACTTGTCAGACTCTGCAACTTTTTTTCAGTGGGGCCCTAGAAGGGGGTGGTAATACTTTTTAAAGAATTTTCAGAGACAGCACAGAAGATGGGATTAGTTTAAAAGACTTCAAGTTACAATTGGTTCACACATTCCAAATTATCTAAATACAAAAAACAGGGTAAGTACCGGTAATACTGGATAAAGTGTGGCTACTGACCTGAACATCTTATCATTCATTACCAGTTTATCCCTTAACAACCCCTCAAAGGAACTTTATTTCTCTGAAACCCTTAATATCTATTATGGCATGTGAGTGTTAGTCAGTATGGTACTGGTTACAGGTAAGTACATGTGTAAGAGAGAAAGAAGGAGACATGAACTACTGGTAAGTACATGTGTAACAGTGTTGGAGAGAAAGAAGGAGACATGAACTACTGGTAAGTACATGTGTAAGAGAAAAAGAAGGAGACATGAACTACTGGTAAATACATGTGTAACAGTGTTGGAGAGAAAGAAGGTGGCATGAACTACTGGTAAGTACATGTGTAACAATGTTGGAGAGAAAGAAGGTGACATGAACTACCGGTACGTACATGTGTAACAGTGTTGGAGAGAAAGAAGGTGACATGAACTACTGGTAAGTACATGTGTAAGTGTTGGAGAGAAAGAAGGAGACATGAACTACTGGTAAGTACATGTGTAACAGTGTTGGAGAGAAAGAAGGTGACATGAACTACTGGCAAGTACATGTGTAACAGTGTTGGAGAGAAAGAAGGTGACATGAACTACTGGTAAATACATGTGTAAAAGAAAAAGAAGGAGACATGAACTACTGGTAAATACATGTGTAACAGTGTTGGAGAGAAAAAAGGAGACATGAACTACTGGTAAGTACATGTGTAAGAGAGAAAAAAGGAGACATGAACTGCTGGTAAGTACATGTGTAAGAGAGAAAGAAGGAGACATAAACTATTGGTAAATACATGTGTAACTATTGGAGAGAAAGAAGGAGACATGAACTACTGGTCAATACATGTGTAACCGTATTGGAGAGAAAGAACAAGACATGAACTGCTGGTAAGCACATGTGTAAGAGCGAAAGAAGGAGACATGAACTTCTGGTAAATCTATGTGTAAGAGAAAAAGAAGGAGAAATGAACTACTGGCAAATACATGTGTAACAGTATTGGAGAGAAAGAAGGAGACATGAACTGCTGGTAAATACATGTGTAACAGTATTGGAGAGAAAGAAGGAGACATGAATGGCTGGTAAGCACATGTGTAAGAGAGAAAGAAGGAGACATGAACTTCTGGTAAATACATGTGTTAGAGAGAAAGAATGAGACATGAACTACTGGTAAGTACATGTGTAAGAGAGAAAGAAGGAGACATGAACTACTGGTAAATACATGTGTAGGAGAGAAAGGAGATATAAACTACTGGTAAGCAAATGTGTACGAGAAAAAGAAGGAGACATGAACTTCTGGTAAATACATGTGTAAGAGAAAAAGAAGGAGACACGAACTACTGGTTAATACATGTGTAACAGTGTTGTAGAGAAAGAAGGAGACATGAACTACTGGTAAATACATGTGTAACAGTATTGGAGGAAAGAAGGAGACATGAACTACTGGTAAGTACATGTGTAACAGTATTGGAGAGAAAGAAGGAGACATGAACTACTGGTAAATACATGTGTAACAGTATTGGAGAGAAAGAAGGAGACATGAACTACTGGTAAATACATGTGTAACAGTGTTGTAGAGAAAGAAGGAGACATGAACTACTGGTAAATACATGTGTAAGAGAGAAAGAAGGAGACATGAACTACTGGTAAGTACATGTGTAAGAGAGAAAGAAGGAGACATGAACTACTGGTAAATACATGTGTAAGTGTTGTAGAGAAAGAAGGAGACATGAACTACTGGTAAATACATGTGTAACAGTATTGGAGAGAAAGAAGGTGACATGAACTACTGGTAAATACATGTGTAACAGTATTGGAGAGAAAGAAGGAGACATGAACTACTGGTAAATACATGTGTAACAGTATTGGAGAGAAAGAAGGAGACATGAACTACTGGTAAATACATGTGTAACAGTATTGGAGAGAAAGAAGGAGACATGAACTACTGGTAAATACATGTGTAACAGTGTTGTAGAGAAAGAAGGAGACATGAACTACTGGTAAATACATGTGTAAGAGAGAAAGAAGGAGACATGAACTACTGGTAAGTACATGTGTAAGAGAGAAAGAAGGAGACATGAACTACTGGTAAATACATGTGTAACAGTGTTGGAGAGAAAGAAGGTGACATGAACTACTGGTAAGTACATATGTAAGAGAGAAAGAAGGAGACATGAACTACTGGTAAATACATGTGTAACAGTGTTGGAAAGAAAAAAGGTGACATGAACTACTGGTAAGTACATGTGTAAGAGAGAAAGAAGGAGACATGAACTACTGGTAAGTACATGTGTAAGAGAGAAAGAAGGAAACATGAACTACTGGTTAATACATGTGTTAGAGAAAAAGAAGGAGACATGAACTACTGGTAAATACATGTGTAGGAGAGAAAAAAGGAGACATGAACTACTGGTTAATACATGTGTAAGAGAGAAAGAAGGAGACATGAACTACTGGTTAATACATGTGTAAGAGAGAAAGAAGGAGGCATGAACTACTGGTAAATACATGTGTTAAAGAAAAAGAAGGAGGCATGAACTAATGGTAAATACATGTGTAGGAGAGAAAAAAGGAGACATGAACTACTGATTAATACATGTGTAAGAGAGAAAAAAGGAGACATGAACTACTGGTTAATACATGTGTAAGAGAGAAAGAAGGAGACATGAACTAGTGGTTAATACATGTGTAAGAGAGAAAGAAGGAGACATGAACTACTTGTAAATACATGTGTAGGAGAGAAAAAGGAGACATGAACTACTGGTAAATACATGTGTAAGAGTGAAAGATGGAGACATGAACTGCTGGTAAATACATGTGTAAGAGAAAAAGAAGGAGACATGAACTACTGGTAAGTACATGTGTAAGAGAGAAAGAAGGAGACGTGAACTACTGGTTAATACATGTGTAAGAGAGAAAGAAGGAGACATGAACTACTGGTTAATACATGTGTAAGAGAGAAAGATGGAGACATGAACTACTGGTAAATACATGTGTAAGAGTGAAAGATGGAGACATGAACTGCTGGTAAATACATGTGTAAGAGAGAAAGAAGGAGACATGAACTGCTGGTAAATACATGTGTAAGAGAGAAAGAAGGAGACGTGAACTACTGGTTAATACATGTGTAAGAGAGAAAGAAGGAGACATGAACTACTGGTTAATACATGTGTAAGAGAGAAAGATGGAGACATGAACTACTGGTAAATACATGTGTAAGAGTGAAAGATGGAGACATGAACTACTGGTAAATACATGTGTAAGAGAGAAAGAAGGAGACATGAACTGCTGGTAAATACATGTGTAAGAAAGAAAGAAGGAGACGTGAACTACTGGTTAATACATGTGTTAGAGAGAAAGAAGGAGACATGAACTACTGGTAAGTACATGTGTAAGAGAAAAAGAAGGAGACATGAACTACTGGTAAATATATGTGTAAGAGAGAAAGAAGGAGACATGAACTGCTGGTAAATACATGTGTAAGAGTGAAAGATGGAGACATGAACTACTGGTAAATACATGTGTAAGAGAAAAAGAAGGAGACATGAACTACTGGTAAATACATGTGTAAGAGAAAAAAGAAGGAGACATGAACTACTGGTAAGTACATGTGTAAGAGAGAAAGAAGGAGACATGAACTGCTAGTAAGCACATGTGTAAGAGAGAAAGAAGGAGACATGAACTACTGGTAAATACATGTGTAAGAGAGATAAAAGGAGACATGAACTATTGGTAAATACATGTGTAAGAGAGAAAGAAGGAGACATGAACTTCTGGTAAATACATGTGTAAGAGAGAAAGAAGGAGACATGAACTACTGGTAAATACATGTGTAAGAGAGAAAGATGGAGACATGAACTACTGGCAAATACATGTGTAGGAGAGAAAGAAGGAGACATGAACTACTGGTAAATACATGTGTGAGAGAAAGATGGAGACATGAACTAAGGTAAGTACATGTGTAAGAGAGAAAGAAGGAGACATGAACTACTGGAAAATACATGTGTAAGAGAGAAAGAAGGAGACATGAACTGCTGGTAAATACATGTGTAAGAGAGAAAGAAGGAGACATGAACTGCTGGTAAATACATGTGTAAGAGTGAAAGATGGAGACATGAACTACTGGTAAATACATGTGTAAGAGAAAAAGAAGGAGACATGAACTACTGGTAAGTACATGTGTAAGAGAGAAAGAAGGAGACATGAACTGCTAGTAAGCACATGTGTAAGAGAGAAAGAAGGAGACATGAACTACTGGTAAATACATGTGTAAGAGAGATAAAAGGAGACATGAACTATTGGTAAATACATGTGTAAGAGAGAAAGAAGGAGACATGAACTACTGGTAAATACATGTGTAAGAGAGAAAGAAGGAGACATGAACTACTGGTAAATACATGTGTAAGAGAGAAGATGGAGACATGAACTACTGGCAAATACATGTGTAGGAGAGAAAGAAGGAGACATGAACTACTGGTAAATACATGTGTAAGAGAGAAAGAAGGAGACATGAACTACTGGTAAATACATGTGTAAGAGAGAAAGAAGGAGACATGAACTGCTAGTAAGCACATGTGTAGAGAGAGAAGAAGAAGACATGAACTGCTGGTAAATACATGTGTAAGAGTGAAAGATGGAGACATGAACTGCTGGTAAATACATGTGTAAGAGTGAAAGATGGAGACATGAACTACTGGTAAATACATGTGTAAGAGAAAAAGAAGGAGACATGAACTACTGGTAAATACATGTGTAAGAGAAAAAGAAGGAGACATGAACTACTGGTAAATACATGTGTAACAGTGTTGTAGAGAAAGAAGGAGACATGAACTACTGGAAAATACATGTGTAAGAGAGAAAGAAGGAGACATGAACTGCTGGTAAATACATGTGTAAGAGAGAAAGAAGGAGACAGGAACTGCTGGTAAATACATGTGTAAGAGTGAAAGATGGAGACATGAACTACTGGTAAATACATGTGTAAGAGAAAAAGAAGGAGACATGAACTACTGGTAAATACATGTGTAAGAGAGAAAGAAGGAGACATGAACTGCTAGTAAGCACATGTGTAAGAGAGAAAGAAGGAGACATGAACTACTGGTAAATACATGTGTACGAGAGATAAAAGGAGACATGAACTATTGGTAAATACATGTGTAAGAGAGAAAGAAGGAGACATGAACTACTGGTAATTACATGTGTAAGAGAGAAAGAAGGAGACATGAACTATTGGTAAATACATGTGTAAGAGAGAAAGATGGAGACATGAACTACTGGCAAATACATGTGTAGGAGAGAAAGAAGGAGACATGAACTACTGGTAAATACATGTGTAAGAGAAAAAGAAAGAGAAATGAACTACTGGCAAATACATGTGTAACAGTATTGGAGAGAAAGAAGGACACAGGAACTGCTGGTAAATACATGTGTAACAGTATTGGAGAGAAAGAAGGAGACATGAATGGCTGGTAAGCACATGTGTAAGAGAGAAAGAAGGAGACATGAACTCCTGGTAAATACATGTGTTAGAGAGAAAGAAGGAGACATGAACTACTGGTAAGTACATGTGTAAGAGAGAAAGAAGGAGATATGAACTACTGGTAAATACATGTGTTAGAGAAAAAGAAGGAGACATGAACTACTGGTAAGCACATGTGTAAGAGAGAAAGAAGGAGACATGAACTCCTGGTAAATACATGTGTTAGAGAGAAAGAAGGAGACATGAACTACTGGTAAGTACATGTGTAAGAGAGAAAGAAGGAGACATGAACTACTGGTAAGCACATGTGTAAGAGAGAAAGAAGGAGACATGAACTCCTGGTAAATACATGTGTTAGAGAGAAAGAAGGAGACATGAACTACTGGTAAGTACATGTGTAAGAGAGAAAGAAGGAGACATGAACTACTGGTAAGTACATGTGTAAGAGAAAAAGGAGACATGAACTACTGGTAAATACATGTGTAGGAGAGAAAGGAGACATGAACTTCTGGTAAATACAAGTGTAAGAGAAAAAGAAGGAGACATGAACTTCTGGTTAATACATGTGTAACAGTGTTGTAGAGAAAGAAGGAGACATGAACTACTGGTAAATACATGTGTAACAGTATTGGAGAGAAAGAAGGAGACATGAACTACTGGTAAGTACATGTGTAAGAGAGAAAGAAGGAGACATGAACTACTGGTAAGTACATGTTTAAAAGAGAAAGAAGGAGACATGAACTACTGGTAAGTACATGTGTAAGAGAGAAAGAAGGAGACATGAACTACTGGTAAGTACATGTGTAAAAGAGAAAGAAGGAGACGTGAACTACTGGTAAATACATGTGTAACTGTATTGGAGAGAAAGAAGGAGACATGAACTACTGGTAAATACATGTGTAAGAGTATTGGAGAGAAAGAAGGAGACATGAACTGCTGGTAAATACAAAGAAGGAGACATGAACTACTGGTAAATACATGTGTAACAGTATTGGAGAAAAAGAAGGAAAAATGAACTATTGGTAAATACATGTGTAACAGTGTTGGAGAGAAAGAAGGAGACATGAACTACTGGTAAGTACATGTGTAACAGTATTGGAGAGAAAGAAGGAGACATGAACTACTGGTAAGTACATGTGTAAGAGAGAAAGAAGGAGATATGAACTACTGGTAAGTACATGTGTCAGAGAGAAAGAAGGAGACATGAACTACTGGTAAATACATGTGTAACAGTATTTGAGAGAAAGAAGGAGACATGAACTACTGGTAAATACATGTGTAACAGTATTGGAGAGAAAGAAGGAGACATGAACTACTGGTAAGTACATGTGTAAGAGAGAAAGAAGGAGACATGAACTACTGGTAAATACATGTGTAACAGTATTGGAGAGAAAGAAGGAGACATGAACTACTGGTAAGTACATGTGTAAGAGAGAAAGAAGGAGACATGAACTACTGGTAAGTACATGTGTAAAAGAGAAAGAAGGAGACATGAACTACTGGTAAATACATGTGTAACAGTATTGGAGAGAAAGAAGGAGACATGAACTACTGGTAAGTACATGTGTAAGAGAGATAAAAGGAGACATGAACTATTGGTAAATACATGTGTAGGAGAAAAAGAAGGAGACATGAACTACTGGTTAATACATGTGTAACAGTATTGGAGAGAAAGAAGGAGACATGAACTACTGGTAAATACATGTGTAACAGTATTGGAGAGAAAGAAGGAGACATGAACTACTGGTAAGTACATGTGTAAGAGAGAAAGAAGGAGACATGAACTACTGGTAAGTACATGTGTAAAAGAGAAAGAAGGAGACATGAACTACTGGTAAGTACATGTGTAAGAGAGAAAGAAGGAGACATGAACTACTGGTAAGTACATGTGTAAAGAGAAAGAAGGAGACATGAACTACTGGTAAGTACATGTGTAAGAGAGAAAGAAGGAGACATGAACTACTGGTAAATACATGTGTAACTGTATTGGAGAGAAAGAAGGAGACATGAACTACTGGTAAATACATGTGTAACAGTATTGGAGAGAAAGAAGGAGACATGAACTGCTGGTAAATACAAAGAAGGAGACATGAACTACTGGTAAATACATGTGAAACAGTATTGGAGAAAAAGAAGGAAAAATGAACTATTGGTAAATACATGTGTAACAGTGTTGGAGAGAAAGAAGGAGACGTGAACTACTGGTAATATTCGGAATATTCTGAAACATAGACATAGCAGTGATACTGTTATTAATGTCATTGGTTATCATTCATTTTTTAAAAGTTTTGTTTACATGAATTTCTTCAGACAAGTCCTGCAATAATATGCCGACCTCTTATCTGGGATCCTATCTGCTGGACCATGCAACATCACTTTCATTTACACAAATGTATCTGAAGTCATTTTCCATAGCTAAAGTTTTGAAAATGATGTGGGAAAATCCATATGTACAGGAAAATACTGTAGGACGTTCAGGCTTGCAACAATAATTATGATTTAGTTTCTATACAAATGTGTGTCAGATGAAAGGAAATTTTTTACCAACATCAAATGTCATTTTAGTTTTCGTTGTCCTAGAACAACTATATAAATAGTGCCCATGGTTTGAGGGATTTCTATCAACCAGGGGCGATTTTGAGGGATTTCTATCAACCAGGGGCGATTTTGAGGGATTTCTATCAACCAGGGGCGATTTTGAAGGATTTCTATCAACTGGGGGCGATTTTGAGGGATTTCTATCAACCAGGGGCGATTTTGAGGGATTTCTATCAACCAGGGGCGATTTTGAGGGATTTCTATCAACCAGGGGCGATTTGAGGGATTTCTATCAACCAAGGGCACTATTTCACAAACATAAAAGATGTTCTCTTTTACCTTTTATTCTGACAACATGGAATATAGACAGGATTACATATAACTCAGTAAGTCTCCTTGAGTTTCAGTGTCTAGTGGTTAACATTACAATATCCCATGGCAATGCTGGCCGCTGTATACTCTCTAATGTAAATGGTTTTATACCACATCATGGCACATGATTAGAAATTGACTTATAATAGTTTAAGAATTCTTTATGCGTTGTAACAATCATTTTTTCCTAGTCTAATGAAATAGTAAAAATTGGTATTTAATTACTGTGTTGCGAATTTTTGGAAAATCTGAATACTGCTAATTTGGATATTACCATGCTAGTGAATTAAGTCCTCTGTCCTCTCTTATCCCTTACATTCATTAATGACATGCCTGAATGTACATGATCAGATATTCGACTATTTGCTGATAACTCGCTACTGTACCGGCACATAAAATCAAGCCACGACACTGTGACACTACAAGATCTTGACACACTAGAAGACTGGGAGAAACCTGACAGATGTCCCTCAACCCAGACAAATGTACAGTTATCCACGTTACCAGTAAAAGGAAACTTATTATTGCCACCCGGTATAGACTATACAGCAAGTTATGGAACGCGAGACATCCAGTAAATATCTCGGAGTCACCATAAGTCAGGACCTGAAGTGGCATACACACAAATAACAGCAAAGGAGAGTAAAACCCTAGGATTCGTATGATGAAATATGCAGGGATGCAAATCACCAGCCAAAGCAGTCGCATACTCAACACTAGTAGGCCCAACACTAGAGTATTCTTCGCCAGTGTGGGATCCTTATACTCAGCAACTTATTAATTTCTTTAAAAAAAGAGCAGCAAAATTTTAAGTCAATAACTGTCACAACTACACCCCTTGGGCTGTGACAAACATCTTGCAGCAGCTCTAATGGGAAACCCTGCAGGCTAGAAGATCCAAAGCCAGACTCATTATGTTATACAAGATCCTGCATGAAGTTGCAATTCCATCCAAAAACTACCAGCATGTCACAGATGGGGATTCGAGAGCCAGGGAAATCCATAAACTGAGATAAATACTAACATCCTGAGACACATATAGATACTCATTCTTTCCATGGACAGTGTGGCAGTGGAACCTGTTGCCACCAGATATACCAACTGCAGAAACCACAAAAGACTTCAGACGCCAAACAAGTGGTCTGCCTGTGGACAACAGGGTCCTATCTATGTAAAGAACGATACAAGGTGATTTTATCAGTTTTTATCAATTGTACATAGAGGATTTTAACTGCCACCAACATGCGCCCGAATTAAAACATCCTATGAAGGATTCTATTCAGTAATATGAAGATGTCCATTCAATGGAACTGACAGGACAATATTACTTACATTTTTTGCAATGTAACAAAAAATGCAAATATGTTAACTATAAGGAATAAATCTAACATTAACAAATGACATGTTTTGACTACAAAATGCATGAGAAGCCATATTGTTTACATGACATTAATTTACACTGTGAACTTGAATTTGGTAGTGTCAACATCATTTTAAAATTTAATTTGGCAGCAAGTGGATAAACTATGCATGACAGAAACAAGCTAATTCTCCAATATGAAAAGTTTCTGTAAAACACAAGCCTTTTTTCTGTCATACTCATATATATTGTCTATATTTACATTAGAAATACAAGTTAACAGACAAAGACTACTGGAAAGTTTACACAGGTACATATTTCAACAAATACAGCTTCTACTCATTTATAGATTTTGGTGATAATGGTGGTAGAGTTAGTTCCCTTTACAAACAAAAATAAGAGAATTACACAGCCTATGAGATTTAGCACATACAGCACAGTGGCAGTTGGTTGATGAGTGGAAAAATTAATATAACATTGTCTTATAAAATAAAAATAACCAGAATATATCTAATATATAAGAAGGGGTTTTCTCTGGCTGAAGTGTGTCATCCAGCATTCATCATGTTGACATCAATACGAATGTCGTTTATTTTTCAATTAATAACATAAAAACAAACTTAATTGTTTAAATCCTTATATTCCACTCATCAAACTACCTTTATTTGACATATATTTAGGTCATTTTGTTTTAATTTTGTTCAAATCAGTAAAGGTGTGCAAATTATTGGGAAGGGGTTTGTCATCCTAGCCGACTGAGACCTCAGTACAGGTGGGACAATGGGTGACTATGTCAATATATATCACGGTATACTTACCGGGCACGGTTTTGACTTGCTGTTGGAAGTCAACAAGTCTTTATTTTGTGTGTCAATCCATTGATATAAATTTAACTGGCTTGTTTTTTCGACAACATTGTTCTATTTTTTTTCTCAGGAAGTGCGAGTCAATCAAAATGGCGGAGGAACAACAAAGTCACGTGACCTAATTTCGCATTGTCAAGTTCCGCCAGGTGGCAGATGCGCACCTTGTAGATTAGCGAAATTCCATTCCTTTGTATGGAGATTCCATAGCGCTCTAGGGAGGAATGAATTTATTTACCCGTTTATCTATTTAAATAATCGACTGCAGTAATTTTGATTAATTTATTAAATCGAAGTATCGGGATATTTTCCAGGTAACCTAAATAATAATTTGTCATGTTAAATTCATTATATTACACGAGTACCTTAGATCTATCATTAAAAGTTAATACGAAATTTTTTTACATATTTATTTTTTAAGAAATTCTGCTTGATGTCAAATTATTTATGATGCGGCAATATCAACGGCTGATAATAATAATAATAATAATAATAATAATGACTTGAATGATATACTCGAACTGACAAGTTAGGTTAGACTCGTGAACTTCCACCAGGGAAGTGAGACCGGGTGCTCCGGAAGGGTAAGCACCCCCTGTTTAGCTAGCTACACCCGCCACGTGTGTAATCAAAATTGTGTGAAAGGAACATGGAACTATGGGACGTCAAATATATCCAGGGCAATCATGGACACAGAGACGTCAAACTTATCAACAATACTGTCGCCGGATGACGGCCATAAAACTTTTTGAGGCCTTAATAAGCCTAGGCTTGCGATATCCCTGAGTCAACAATTTATTTGCAAGCAGCCTACTTCGTTGTACAAAGTACAGGCTCTTCCATAGCGTATTAATTGGGAAAACAAATACGCCATAAGCAGGAGAAGCAGGTATATTGCTGCATAGAAAAGGAAAGTTGACAATAGAGAAATTGAAGTAATCACGTTTGTCATAAAGTTTCAAATGTAGCCTTTGGTGTGCGTCATAATTCAGGTATAAGTCTAAATATGAAGCAGAACTTGAGGAATCATGGCAGTCGTGTCTTTTATTTCAAGCTCACTTGGATAGATGACATTCACATCATCTCCAAATTTAGGATTGTTAAGAGGCAGAACATCATCTATATATCTGCATGTTTGAGTTGAATGATTTGGCGACAATCTTCTCTCCAGATTTAACAAGGTTCTGCATAAATTCTGCTTCATAAGAATAAAAAGAAAATCAGCAAGCAATGGTGCACAGTTTTGTACCCATTGGTATACCGATTGTTTCTGAAAAACTACATTACCAAACACAACAAATATGTTATCTATCAAACTCCAACATTTTGTTGATGGTATCTTAAATATTTTTTTGTTTTGAATCCGTATGATGCGTGACAAAATAACCAGAATCCCTGTTCAGCACCAGATATTTGTATCTTGGCTTACCGTTTTTGTAAAAGAATGACAAGTGAATAATTTTTTTCAGACGTTTTTCTTTTAATTTAGAATGAGGGATAGTGGTGTATAGTGTAGAAAAATCAAAAAGCAAAATGTTCAAGTAATTCTTTAGAATTTTTGAGAATCCACGTTTGGTTGATTCCAGATGTAGAAAATATACTTTTTTCTGAATAAGACTGAAGACCATCTTTGACGATTGTCAAAATTTGTGTTAGAGTTACCGATAATGATTTAGCAGTACATTTAGATGAGCCTGCTATATATCTTGTATGGATTTTATGGAGTTTAGGAATCCAATACAGTAAGGAAGATCAAGATCTTCCTCTTTAAGATTGATACCGAAAGACTCAAGAACTCCCCTATGGTTGGAAAGAACTTCTCTTTGGTAAATTATTCTGGTATATGTAAGGTTATTTGATATACTATCTAAACCAAGCTCCGTAATAAGACATTCAAGGTAGAATCTTTTTACAAACGAGATAATGTTGTTGGAAGCCTTATCAGCTGGGACAACAACATATTTGTTGTGTATGTCTGTTCGAATTGCCTTAATTTCTGGATCCCTGAGTACTGAAGACGGTTTTAGTACTCATAGACCCTAAGTTTGGCAATCCTCGTTTTAACGACAGATCTCACAACTTTTATCATCTGGCCTACTCTTCCAACAGAATCCATGACAAGTCTGGAAAATTCTGTTCCCCCAAGTAAAAGGTTGAGCTTTCTATATTTAGGACATTTTGAAAGTAAAGATCTTAATTTAGTGTTCTGGATTATATTGAGATCACCAATTATCACATGTCCAGCTGGTCCATAAATATAGGGAGAAGACGAGCAATATATTTGAAGTGGAGAAAATAGAAGTCGGTAGGTGGAGTAAAATTATGTAAGTTCCTTTCACTCAATTTTGATTACACACATGGCGGCCTCACTTTCCAAGTGGAAGTTCACGTGTCTAATCTGAATTGTCAGTTTCAAAGATTTTACTTTGCTTCTGAATTGTGATCCGGACATGGCTTAGTGTGTTTGTTTTTTAATTATACACAGCAACACCACTTTTCGGCACCATTTGCCACAAAAAAGGAACGAACCTTGAATAGACAATCACCTCTGATTGATTGATTGATTGATTGATTGATTGATTTTCTATACATTCCTAACCATGATGATTGTTCAGTTTAAGTACAATGCCACAATATCTGAAAATATCTTTGTTTTGAATATTGAGAAAAAAGTGAACATTTTCATTCCATTTTATTTCAATTTCCATGTGCCTCTTTTGAATTTATTATTTAATTATCTTATGCTACTTTTGAATGTATTATTTTATAAAAATTCAAAAGTAGCACATGATATAATTTTTGTAGTACCAAAGTTCTGTCTGTAATTTAGTTTACTAGTTCGAGACATTCTCATTTGTCTGTTAATTAATTCACTATTATTACGTGTAATAGGTACTGGTTTTTTTTGTTATTTATGTAAATAAATGTTGTATATAACGTTATAGTTCGGAAAATAAAAATGTTTTGCGGCCCAGTATAGTTAGCTGAGCCGGGATATCGAGCCACAGAGTGTGATGTTCTAGAAACATGGTACGGCAATGTTTTTGTCATGTAATTATTCTCTGCCGTATAGCACCGGGCAGTTTGTACAGTTTAATTATGTCGTTGTTGTCTTAAGTGAAGTAAAGACTTTATATTTCTGTCATGTAATTTGCTTAATGGATAAGACGTCAGTCTTCAAAAACAGGGTCTCTCACCGCTGTGAGTTCGAGTCCCGCTCAGAATGTGGGAAAGTGAATTTTTCTTGCCGTTGGCCTTTACTGATTCGCCTGGTATCGGTATAATAGACTGGGGAAGTGGTACGCTTTGGTTTGCGTTGGACTGAGCTAGCACGTTATTAAAGTCGCCCTGAGTGCGCACTGGTACAAGGCAGACCATACAACACACTTGCACTTCACATGCATACACGAAATTGTTCATAGATTAATCCATAGAGATGCATAAAACCGTTCTCGTCGCAAATAGCTTAAAAATGCGGATGCGACATTAAGCAACATTCAACCAAACAACCAACAAACCAACCAATCATGTAATTTGCGTTCAAGAGGGTAAATATTCCACTTTACACATCTCACAAACAGATCTAGGTACTCGTATTTGTTCAAATTGTTTTATACTATAAAATATAAAAATCATTTTAGTACTCAAAGGTTATTAACAAGCCATTGCGATGTAAGTTGCCCGGGTACAATGATTTACCGTACAACCACAGCGGTAGCTCAGATGAAGAGTGCGATAGCTCAGTTGGTAGAGAGTTCGCTCCGTTAGTAGGAGGGTGTGGGTTCGAACCCTGACCGGGTCTGACCCAAGACTTGAAAGTGGGTAGTGACTGTTATTTCGCCGAAAGCACTCGGCATTACAAAATGAAAAGTCGCGGTTCTCAGTCGGATGGGAACTTAAAATAAACGAGGTTCCGTGTCATGGTAGGCGTGGCACGATAAAGAACCCCGCTGTACTTAGTATAATGCCATCAGCGCAACGCACAGACAAATTTTTTGCACCTTCGCCTATAGTTGGTGACGTCATGATATAAGTGAAATATTATTAACTGGGACTTTAAACACGATTACTCAATTCATTTGCAGTACATGTACTTTGATTGAAAATGCATATTAGTTAAGTCACGGTCAAGAACATTTCATTATCTGGGCGTCGCCATCTATAGATGAAGTGACAAAAATAGACCTTTTAACTTTGCAGTACAATCAAGAGACAATATGCAATAAGGTCCAAGATTAAGCTACAGTAAAAGGACATCGGTTTTTAAGGTCTCATTCGAAGGACCCGTGACTTTAATTTTAAATGCCGGACTTTAATTTTTAATGCCGAGTTGCTTGACAAAAGGACAAACGCTACCTATTTTCAAATCGCGACCGGGGTTCGAACACCATCCACATACGAAAGAATATAGATAATATCGTGTTTTAGAGCAAGAGTTATTCCCCTTATATTGCTTACAGTCCTATCTACATCATTTTGCGTTCTCCAATTTTTTATATGTCGTCGAAATAAGCAAACAAACAAATCATGAAATAAATAAATAAATAAATAAATAAATAAATAAATAAATAAATAATAAATAAATAAATAAAAAATAAATAATAATAAATAATTAAGTTCTCTGTTGTCAGATGGAATTAAATTTACAACTTTTTAGTTTGCTTTGGTAACTAGTATGATTATCTCATGTTCTGGTACAGGTATGTTTGTTTTTGATTGAAAAAAATATTTCTCTTAAAGTATACTGCCGTTGTAGATTATGAAAATACCAGGAGATAAAATGTTTCTAAATAAATAATGTTGAAAAGTTAAACTTAAGTAAGAGGCAGCTGAGAGGACAATGTATGTGCTGCTTACAAATAGATTGAATTTAAAGTACCCTTAAATCTATTTTAAAAACATACAGTGCATAAATATTTAGTTTATTTAGCATAATTCTCAATCAATTATTTCAGGGTAGATCTACCCTTAAATATTTTAGTATATATGCTTAATTATTCATGCATATGTTTAATTCATTTCACTGTATGCAAATAAATTAACTCGCATATACTGATAAATCGATTTAGGGTAACTGGTTCAGCCGGCATAGTCCCAATCTTCGCAAGAGCTTACAATCATGTGTCTATATATAAATCTACACAATTATATTATTTTACAAAATGGTTATGTTATCAAGCAATAAACCAACAACGCCAACACAATAGACAAACCGTGTTCCGTGATTCCGTTCTTGTTCCGGTTTAGTGTTTTTAATTCTTTTGTTACTTCCTACACGGTGAAAAATAACAATGTGACCACATTACCAGCTGATTACTCCGTGTACATATCGCGATTGTTTTTCATTTTGTATACTTTTCATACGTTATGTTGAAGAATGGGACGATTTACTGGAGTGAAACAATTTGTTAACAACTGTCAGAGCATTGTAAAAATCAACAGAAGACTTTTGAACAGACATTTAAGGATATTGAGGCGACTTCTGAAAGTAACGGATTATGAAGTTAGTGTCAGTTGCTACGACAACAGCGTCATCCAAAGATATAACCTCAAATACAGAAATGTTGATGAACCCACAGACGTATTGGCATTTCCAATGTTAGATGTAAGTGATGTCTAGGACTTGAGTCCAATTTCACAATCTTCCTTTAACCAAGAGTTTCCTTTAACTTGAATTTATTATCACTCTAAGTACTATACGGCAGATAAAAAACCACAAATATTTCACAGATTTTCAACGACACTGTTAAAAATCAAATAATAATTTACTTACATTAGCTGACACATTGCTAAAAGTCTAATTTCAAACTAATCCAATATCCATGCATTATAACTCTTTTAATACACCAAAACATATTTTGGATGGGAATTCAAGTCAATTCGCCCCACAGTAAATTCGCCCCCGTCAAATTCACCCCCACTTCACCATTCCAATTCGCCCCCATGTCAAAATCGCCCCCACTTCTTGCAAATTCGCCACCACTGTCAAAATCGCCCCCATTTTTTCCCAATGAACTTGATAATTTCGTTTGTTATTAACAAATAATTAACAAAAACACCGATTTTGAGCTATTTTGGTTGTGCAAAACAAAACCAGTTGTAAATATCATATGGTCTGTACCCATAGCAACCGTTACCAAACACAGATAAATTAAAGTGGAAAGGGAATTTGTATATATTGATGAAGCATTCTTGATTCTAGGCCGCCGAAAATTTATACAAGAGCATAGTTAATTTGACACCGATAAAAATTATTATACAGTATGTTTATTGAAGAATTGCCAGTGGATGGAAAAAAGTCACATGAAGCAGCATTTACATCACAGTAATTCAAATTCAAAGCTGATCGGAAAGCGTAACATTTATACCACTCCGCTTAAACGAAACATAAAATTTCACTTAAAAGCCGAGTAAAGCTTCTGTTTTCGCGAGTTTATAAAAGTAAAGACATTTCTTGAGAATTTTGAGTAGAAACATCATTTGAATCCAAGTCTGTTTTATTAAAATCAGCTGCTAAACAAAAGCACCTGCCAAAAATGGAAAAGTTTTTATATGAGGCAGTTAAATACCATCAAATATAATGTGACCAACTTTTTGCTTTCTGTTAAAGTTTCATTTTTATGAAGTTATATTAAAAATAGTCATCTGTTCTCTTTAACGTAAAGCGTAACTACCAAAAATGTATCATTTTACTCGGACGTAAATTAAAACCGACAGAATACTCCGACATAAATGAAATACAGTGTATCAGGATTACCCCGTGCTTCTGGTCTAGAATAATTTATTGAAAAACTATGAAACACTATTTAAAGAAACTTGATGCAAAGCATCAACATTAATAGGACATTTTATTAACTTGAGTTGGTTTGCTCATTTTACTGGGAGTTATTATTGTCTTTAGGCTGAAAAACTTGCAACAGATTAATTCAGTTGAACATGAGTGCAAATCAAAAAAAGGCTTCTACTGGTGAGAGATCTTAAGTCACTGGTTAGAGATCCCAAGTCACTGGTGAGAGATCCCAAGTCACTGGTGAGAGAGCCTAAGTCACTGGTAAGAGATCCTAAGTCAATGGTGAGAGATCCCAAGTCACTGGTGAGAGATCCCAAGTCACTGGTGAGAGATCCTAAGTCACTGGTGAGAGATCCCAAGTCACTGGTGAGAGGTCCCAAGTCACTGGTGAGAGGTCCTAAGTCACTGGTAAGAGATCCTTAGTCACTGGTTAGAAATCTAAGTCACTGGTGAAAGATCCTAAGTCACTGATGACAGATCTTAAATCACTGATGAGAGATCCCAAGTCACTGGTGAGAGATCCTAAGTCACTAGTGAAAAATCCCAAGTCACTGGTGAGAGATCCTAAGTCACTGGTGAGAGATTCCAAGTCACTGGTGAGAGATCCTAAGTCACTGGTGAGAGATCCTAAGTCACTGGTGAGAGATCCCAAGTCACTGGTGAGAGGTCCTTAGTCACTGGTGAGAGATCCCAAGTCACTGGTGAGAGATCCTAAGTCACTGGTGAGAGATCCTAAGTCACTAGTGAGAGATCCTAAGTCACTGGTGAGAGATCCTAAGTCACTGAATTTGTATGTTTTATTTCAGATCTTGGAACCAGGTAAACTTCCAGCTATAAAAACACCTGCTGATAGACTTCTTGGTGACATATTATTAGGTGTTCCTTATATACAAGATGAATGTGTAGGTGAGAATGATCAACTGGAACAGATATTACCTGTAAGTACTCTAGGAAGTCATTCTAGTAAGTCAATGTGTAGGTGAGAATGATTAACTGGAACAGATATTACCTGTAAGTATTCTAGTAAGTCAATGTGTAGGTGACAATGATCAACTGGAACAGATATTACCTGTAAGTATTCTAGTAAGTCAATGTGTAGGTGACAATGATCAACTGGAACATTCTAGTAAGTCAATGGAATTGGTCCTTCTTTACCTCTCTGTCTAGACAAAGACTCGGTTGGTAGAGTGTTTGCTTTGTGTGTGGGAGGTCGAACCCAGGCCAGGTCTGACCCAAGACTTGAAAGTGGGTAGCAGTGACTGTTCTTTTGCCAAGCACTCGGCACTAGGAAATGAAAGTCACGGTTTTTTAGCTCACCTGAGCACAAAGTGCTCAAGTGAGCTATTGTGATCAGTCTTTGTCCATCGTGCGTCGTGTGTCGTGCGTCGTGCGTCAACTTTTCATTGTTAACACTCTGGAGGCCACAGTTTTAGTTATATCTTTATCAAACTTGTCCAGAACGATGTTCAGGACAAAAGCTAAGTCAAGTTCGTATATGGGTTATGTTGGGTCAATAAGTAGGTCACTAGGTCAAATCATAGAAAAACCTTGTTAACACTCTAGAGTCCATATTTTTTGTCCAATCTTCATATAATTTGTTCAGAACGATGTTCATGACCAAAGCAAGGTCAAGTTCGTATATGGCTTATGTTGGGTCAATAAGTAGGTCACTAGGTCAAATCATATAAAAACCTTGTTAACACTCTAGAGTCCATATTTTTTGTTCAATCTTCATATAATTTGTCCAAAACGATGTTCATGACCAAAGCAAGGTCAAGATTATATATGGGTTATGTTGGGTCAATAAGTAGGTCACTAGGTCAAATCATAGAAAAACCTTGTTAACACTCTAGAGTCCATATTTTTTGTCCAATCTTCATATAATTTGTTCAGAACGATGTTCATGACCAAAGCAAGGTCAAGTTCATATATGGGTTATGTTGGGTCAATAAGTAGGTCACTAGGTCAAATCATAGAAAACCCTTGTTAACACTATAGAGTCCATATTTTTTGTCCAATCTTAATATAATTTGTCTAGAAAAACGTTCATGACCAAAGCAAGGTCAAGTTTGTATATGGACCATGTTGGTTCAATAAGTAGGTCACTATGTCAAATCATAGAAAATCCTTGTTAACACTCTAGAGTCCATATTTTTTGTCCAATCTTCACATAATTTGTCCAGAAAGATGTTCATGACCAAAGCAAGATCAAGTTCGTATATGGCTTATGTTGGGTCAATAAGTAGGTCACTAGGTCAAATCATAGAAAATCCTTGTTAACACTATAGAGTCCATATTTTTTGTCCAATCTAAATATAATTTGTCCAGAACGATGTTGATGACCAAAGCAAGTTCAAGTTCTTATATGGTTCATATTGGGTCAATAAGTAGGTCACTAGGTCAAATCATAGAAAAATCCTGTTAACACTCAAGAGTCCATATTTTTTGTCCAATCTTCACATAATTTGTTCAGAACGATGTTCATGACCTAGGAAAGGTCAAGTTCGTATATGGGTTATGTTGGGTCAATAAGTAGGCCACTAGGTTAAATCATAGAAAAACCTTGTTAACACTCTAGAGTCCATATGTTTTGTCCAATCTTCATATAAATTGTCTAGAACGATGTTCATGACCAAAGCAAGGTCAATTTCATATATGGCTTATGTTGGGTCAATAAGTAGGTCACTAGGTCAAATCATAAAAAAAAAACTTGTTAACACTCTAGAGTCCATATTTTTTGTCCAATCTTCACATAATTTGTCCAGAACGATGTTCATGACAAAAGCAAGTTCAAGTTCGTATATTGGTCATGTTGGGTCAATAAGTAGGTCGCTAAGTCAAATTAAAGAAAACCCTTGTTAACACTGTAGAGTCCATATTTATTTGTCCAATCTAATGTGCCCAGAACAATTTTCAGGACAAAAGCTAGGTCAAGTTCATGTTAATAAATAATGAACTCTGTTAACCCTCTATTCATGTCATTATTCGAAAAATGTGTAGAATTCAATTTATTCTCAGGTGAGCGCCCAGGGCCTCATGGCCCTCTTGTTTTAGATGGAAAAATCACTAACATGGCCATTGTGCATTCAATTTGACACCAATTTTCTTCAAATTTGTAATATAGAAAGTAGATACCTAGACATATAACATATGTAAAGGTTTTTATTGATCTAATTTAAGGAAATTATGCAAGTTAGGTAAATTTTGCTGTTAAGCATAAACGACCCTTTTGGCCTCTTGTTTGCATATTTTTATAGTTTTTGAATATTTTCTTGAGAATTATTATGATAGATAAATATGCAAAAATGATCAAATGTATGACACGATGTAACTGATTAACATGTTTCTTAAAAAATGATCATGCATGTGGTGTTATTGTCCCTGAAATGTCATACTTTTTGTGAGTTATGTTGTTTTGGCTATTGATACAAAAATAATCAGCATGAAAATTCTAAGTACATATCAGATTTCAAAAATATCTAACAAATGATTTTGGGTTATTGCCCTTTAAAGGTCAAACTTTTGTATTTTTGTATAGTTTTTGATTATTTTTAATAAAGATAAATAGTAAAAATTGCGAAAATGATTGACATGACAAAATCTAACTAAGTATCAAGTTTCATAAATATCTAAATATCCTTAGCAGAGTTATTGCTCCTGTATTTCTTGTGTGTTTATGGCCCAGGTGAGCAGTACAGGCCCTATTTGGCCTCTTATTATTTTGTAGGTCTGTCTTGATGTCTCTCCCTATCATGTTTGTTGTGTTATTATTTTGTAGATATTTGTGCTACATGGACTATGTCATCTGATTGGTTACGACCACGAGACAAAAGAACAATGGCGGTTAATGTACTCAAAGGAGATGGACATTTACAGAAGTTTAATAAAGAAACTGGTTACTCTTGTAAACCATTACTAGGCGTGGGACATTACATTGATGAAAATGACCCTAACAGCTGATAATTTGTATAGAAATAATAATAGTTCTAGCCTACTTGAATAATAATTTGGATTATGTCGCATAGTCTATTTCAATTGCTTTTAGTTGTAAGCATCATCTGTAGCAGCCACAGGTGGCCTACCTACTCTTTTTCGAACTCTACAGAAGTGCCTTTAGCATGGACTGTGACACAGGACTTTGGTTTTGAGTCTCATCTGAAAGACTACTGAATAACAAGCTTTTTACAGCTCTAGTATGGGCAGGAGATGAAAATCATCTCAGAAAATTTCCAAGTCCTGATTGAGGTTTGAACCCGCAACTATTGACTTCGAAAACCAGTGACACTACCACTCGGCCATGCCAATCTTCATGACAAAAGTTAGGTCAAGTTTGTATATTGGTCATGGTAAATCAATAGTAGGTCGCTAGGTCAAATCATAGAATAATTTTGTTCATATATGTTTTCAATGAGTAGGTCAAATCATAGACAAACCCTGTTAACACTCTAGAGGCCATATCTTTTGTCCAATCTTCATATAAGTTGTCCAGAATGATCTTCATGACAAAAGCAAGGTCAGTATGAGGGTCATGTTGATTCAATAAGTTGGTTGCTAGTTCAATACATGTAATAGACAAACCTTGTTAACACTCTAGAGTCCATGTTTTTGTCCAATCTTCATATAACTTGTCTAGAATGATCTTCATGACAAAAGCTAGGTAAAGTTGGTATATGGGTCATTCTATGCAATATTCAATATTTGACTCGAGTGTAACTTCATTTCCCTGATAAAGCAGAACAATGTATGAACAGTTGTGACATTCTCATGTTTTTTATTTTTATTTTATTACAAGTAAATATTCTATGTACCAAAACCATTTAGGTAAAACAAACAGGGCCCAGTAGATTTAAACAAATTATTTATTTCAAATAAGACCCTATTTGAAAAATTATACAAACAACTTTTGGGGCTGATTATAATATGAATAAATTACCTTGTAATGGGGTTCGCCGCTGTACCACGTGATCAATACCTCTTAACGTTTGTGCAACATTTTGGAAAACATCAAGGTTACAAATTCCTGAATAACGTAGTTTTTACGAGAAAGCGTCATATTGTGCGCTTCCATGTCCATTGGAAACAAGCATTTTACAGACACGTTAGAAGGTATCATGTGGTACAGTGGCGAACACCATTACAACTGAGAAAGTGTTAGAACTGAATTTGTTCAAAATATGAATATAAACTGAAACGATGGGCCAGGTTTGGCCCACAGACAGTATTATTGTGGGACAAAATCATTATTTTAGGGTCAATGGAGCAAGGGTCCACTGTTTTCATGACTAGTTTATTGATATGACAATTTGTGAGTGTGGTTTTGTAGTTTTTATATGTGATTTTAAAGTAATTTTGTGTGAAGAGAAGTGTTAAAGCATTTTTTGTATTATGATAATTTTGTTACAGTCAAACCTGTCTATAAAGCCCATTAAAGGGAACCAGTAAAAGTGGACTTTATGGGCAGGTGGTCTTTATATACAGGTTCAAATAATATGAATAAAGAACAATTGGGATATAATTTTACTAGCCTTTATAAGCAGGTGGCTCTAATATAGAGGTGGCCTTTAAGGCAGGTTGGGCTGTGTAATCTATTCTTAAGGTTGATGCATGACAAAGTTTATATAATTTATGATAATGTCTGAATAATGTTACTACTCTCATGTCAGACAGATTAATTACAAGGGATAGGTGCTACAATATTTTTTCCATGTTGCGTCCTGCATGAGCATGTATTCAGTTCAATGGGGATTACTTGGCGAAGCCTCATTTGAGAGGAAAAAATATCTGATCACTCGATTAGAATTTGAGTCCGAAACGAGTATAAATTCTCTTTGTACCATGATATGTGATATATCCATAAACAATGACCTCCAAGTAGACCGTGGTGGCCTAATGGATAAGACGTCAGTCTACAAGTCCAGGGACTCTCACCACTGTGAGTTTGAGTCAGACTCGGACCACTTGAGAAAGTGAATTTTTCCTGCTGTTGGCCTTTACTGGTTCACCAGGTGTCAATATAATGTGTCTGGGGAGTGGTAGGCTTGTCTGTGGCATACTGACTCAATGAGCTAGCACTTTAAAGTCACCCTGAGTGTGCGCTGGTAAAGGCAGACCATAAAACACACTCACTCACACTTCACATGCATACAGGAACTTGTTCATAGATTAATCCATAGAGATTAATAAAGTAGTTCTTGTTGCAAATAGCTGAAAAATTGCTGGTACGATGTTAAGAAACATTCAACAACAACAACAACCTCAAAGTATAGATCTGTTCACTTAACCTTTAATTTAAATATTTTTAGCTCACCTGAGCCAAAGGCTCAGATGAGCTATTGCAATCTATCACCGTCCGTCGTGCGTCGTGTGTCGTGCGTCGTGTGTAAACTTTACATTTTAATCTTCTCCTCCAAAACTACTGGGCCATATTTGATGAAACTTGGTGATTATCATGCCTAGGTAACAGCCTTTCAAAATTGTGTTCGGGGTTTGGCCACGCCCAACAAGATGGCCGCTGTTACTAAAAATAGCAAAAAGACAAAAAAATCTTCTTCTCTGAAACCAAAAGGTGCAGGCAAATTTTGATTGGATATTTGGATTCAGCATACCTGGTAACATAAAAATTGTGTTTTTTATGAAAATTAGACGAAAAATAGGTTACGCGTTTTTTGCGTAAAATTACGTAATTTTTAAAATGAGACATTTCTTGTTATAACTTCATAACGGCTGAAGATAATTGTATGGAGTTTTCACTGTTGATCTTGTCTTGCAATTTTCTTCCAATTGATGTCAAGGTCGAAGGTCAAGGTCATGTCCCAGTTTTTGACCTTTGATAAAAAATGCTATTTTTTTAACATTTCTTGTGATAATGGCGTAGGATTTTTAGTTATTTGTAGATATTGACGATCATTTTGATACATAGATCAGGGTCATGGGCTCAAAGGTCAAGGTCACAGATGTCCAAGAATACCAAAATAGTTAATTATCTGCAAAACTATGAATTTTTTAATAGGCTTGTATATCAGAATATTGTAGGTAATGGCACAATGGTCATTTTGATATATGAATAAAGGTCATGGGTTCAAAGGTCAAGGTAAAAGACGCGAACGAATACTTAAATGGTTAATTATCTCAAAAACTATAAACTTTTTGTATAGGCATGTATATTGGAATATTGTAGGCATTTGCACAACAATCATTTTGATATATGAATGAAGGTCATAGGTTCAAAGGTCAAGGTCATAGATGCAAACAATACTTAAATGGTTAATTATCTCAAAAACTATAAACTTTTTGTATAGGCATGTATATAGGCATATTGTAGGTATTGGCCTAATGATCATTTTGATATATGAATGAAGGTCATAGTTCAAGGTCAAGGTCATAGAATTAAATGAATACTTAATGGTTAATTATCTCAAAAACTATAAACTTTTTGTATAGGCATGTATATTGGAATATTGTAGGTATTGGCCTAAACATCATTTTGATATATGAATGAAGGTCATAGGTTCAAAGGTCAAGGTCATAGCTGCAAACGAATATTTAAATGGTTAATTATCTCAAAAACTATAAACTTTTTGTATAGGCATGTATATTGGATATTGTAGGTATTGGCCTATCGATCATTTTGATATATGAATGAAGGTCATAGTTCAAAGGTCAAGGTCATAGATGCAAATGAATACTTAAATGGTTAATTATCTCAAAAACTATAAACTTTTTGTATAGGCATGTATATTGGAATATTGTAGGCATTGCACAACAATCATTTTGATATATGAATGAAGGTCATAGGTTCAAAGGTCAAGGTCATAGATGCAAACAAATACTTAAATGGTTAATTATCTCAAAAACTATAAACTTTTTGTATAGGCATGTATATTGGAATATTGTAGGTATTGGCCTATCGATCATTTTGATATATGAATGAAGGTCATAGGTTCAAAGGTCAAGGTCATAGATGCAAATGAATACTTAAATGGTTAATTATCTCAAAAACTATAAACTTTTTGTATAGGCATGTATATTGGAATATTGTAGGCATTTGCACAACAATCATTTTGATATATGAATGAAGGTCATAGGTTCAAAGGTCAAGGTCATAGATGCAAACAAATACTTAAATGGTTAATTATCTCAAAAACTATAAACTTTTTGTATAGGCATGTATATTGGAATATTGTAGGTATTGGCCTAATGCACATTTTAATATACAGATGTTTTAGCTGTTTATAAATAATATATTGTAGCTAGACTTTAAATATGTTATATATAGCATACTTATATAATAATTATTATAATTAATTTGCAAAAATACTTGCATATTATTGGCCTTTACTGCTGAAAATTTTGATATTCTCTTTTATTAATGTCATTGGCCATTGAACCTCTGCATAAGATATGTACTCTTCCTCAGGTGAGCGTTAAGGCCCATGGGCCTCTTGTTTATTTTTTATAAGTATGTGTTTATTTCATATACCTAATAAGAAACACTAAACACAAATACTGTTCATGTATCAACTATGAATTCTTATACTATCCCTGTAATGGGTGGATTCTCCCATATGAATATTCCTAATGAAAGATCAAGGGAACAGGTCAATGTTGTTTGCACTATGATTAGCACAAATATCTAAGCATTAATATTGATGTTATTGTTGAGTACTGTATGACATCTGCATATTATAATGTCAGGGGTCCTATCATTCCTATATTTTCCTATATAATTTAAAAACCTCCTATATTTCCTGTATTTTCCTATATTTTTGTTACTGATAGCTTCAGGAATTCAGAATTGGGTCATTTTCCCACATTTAGTACATATCTAAAGCAAGATATCATTACATTTTATGTTTCTAAACCAGTAAATGTACATTGCAGTTGCCAATATTATATGTTTATTAGTAGAAAGAAGGAAAGAGAATGGCTGAAAGAGGAAAGGAGGCCATAGATGTATAATTTATGTGGAAACTATATAAAAATACAATCATGTATTCCTAAAATTTTAGTGAAAACTCCTATTTTTTCCTATAAAACTCCTATAATTTTGACCACATATTCCTATTTTTCCTATATTTTTGGACCCCTGTAATGCAGACATGTGTGTCTGATGGTTGTTATTAAATTGGACTGCTTGAAAAGCTTAGAAATTTGTATAGAAAATGTTAAATAAAAAATATGGTGCTTATCTTGCAAGATATTTGTATCATGTTTTCAAGAACATCACTGTTATAGCTTGATTGCATTATTTTTTAGGAGAAATTTCAAATACATTTATATAATACAGTCCAATCTGGCTTAAAGGCTACCTCTATATAAGAGTCATCTGCTTGTAAAGGCCAGTAGAATTATATCCCAATTGCCATTTCTTCATATTATTTGAATCTGTATATAAAGGCTACCTACCCATAAAGACCAGCTTTTACTGGTTCCCTTGGGTGGCCTTTTTAGACAGGTTTAACTGAATATGTTTTGTAAAATTTATGAAATTCATGTAAGGAATACAATTTTTTCAATTAATCAATAGTGTTTGTTTCTTATTAGCTCACCTGACCGAAGGTTATGTGAGCTTGTGGTATAGGGCAGTGTGTGTGTGTGTGTGTGTGTGTGTGTGTGTGTGTGTGTGTGTGTTGTTAACATATTATGGGCTTCTCCACTTCAACTACTACATGTATACAGATTTCTCTCCGGATTCGTTGAATGGTACTGGCGTTGCCCTGAGTGTACTCAAAGGTCAAATGTCACCTATAGTTTGTGTAGTATTGATATAAGTGAAATATTCTTGACTGGGATGTTAAACCAACCAATCAACCAATCAATCATACAAGAAACTTTACTGTTAAGAAGTGTTCAGTTTGTACTTTCGTGGTATAGTGAGTTAGGAATCCTCCGTGACCAAGTGATCTAAAGCACACAGATCACAGTAACTTTGTCGACTTGGTTCGAATCCTACTCGGGACAGATCCTAATGCAAGTACTTTTGTTAGGCTTTTGTCAAATGTCAGTAGTTTTCACAAGGCACTTGGGGTTTTCTCCGCCATCTTTGAAGTTACTGCTTTATAATGTGAAAAAATCTCAAATGGGGTGTAGAACTTGTGGAATTTTTCTTTGTCCTGGCAGGAAGATCAGGCCCCGGTTTCACAATTATTTCTTAGCTAAGATTTTCCTTAACTTAAATCTTGCAACATTTCCATCCTTTATAATTTTGTTAATTTTGAAGATATTCAGGATTTTTATGTGTCAATCTTAAGATATTTTCTAGATTAAAACATTTGCATTTAGTTTTGACAAAAATATTCATCAGTAGTTCCAAAAATGATTACCAAGATTTGCTAAATTTAAGTTAAGAAAAATCTTAGCTAAGGAATTATTGTGAAACCGGGGCCAGCAACAGTTTTATTTTTCAGACAGTCAATTTTACTTGTCTAATTGGGCCTAATCAACAGCAGTTTTATTTGCCTGTAAGCTGAAATTTCAGTTCAAAAATATGTTTGGCAAAGTGATTGTGCGAAAACAGTTGAGATTTACAAGCATGTGATTTTGACAGAATACCAGCGAAAACCCTGCCAACAATTTGTTACGATGTTGTTTTATTAATCATATTATTTTGAATTTATTCCGTTGTAACATAAAACAACTGTAAAAAGTTTGGATGCTGGGGTCAAAAGGTAAAATGTTGGGGTCAAAAATCGAAATGATCGGATCATACTTGTTGACCTGTATAAGCCGGAGAAGATCTCTGTTTATTGGAGGTGAAGAGTTCAACTGATGCAGTCATTATTGATCATTTGGCATATTTTCACAATTAATAATAACGTGATAATATAACAGTAAAAATCGTGACTTTAACTTCCACGGTCATTCTCGGTTATTGTGTACTCTTCTGAAGGACAATCGTTTCTTTGGTATAACTTCTACTGTGCATAAAGGCTATTTTAAACATGGAATATTGTAAATTACATTTTAATAAAGAATTGCTTGGACAAATTAACAGTGCATATTTATTTACTATTCAGGGACCTAACCAAAAATTATATTTTTGTCAATGCTGCATATTTTGGTTAACGTCTGTATATAGCAAAAATCACATTATGTATTCCAGCTATCCATTTGGCCGGGCCCCAAATTACAAATGAATGTACCTTTTACCTGCGTGATTGAATCAAGACAATTCACACCTGGATGACCTACATATAAGCAATGAGGTACCTAATAGGAGGGTTTAGTCTCACTTAGCATACATTTTAAAAAACCGTAGTCTCACTTAGCATACATTTTAAAATCACCAAATTTTACCTGAAACATGTACACCTGGCTATAGTCCATTTCCTAAATATGCATAATTATCATCAAATTTTAGTTGTTTTTTAAAAGCACAATTAGAGAATATCAATAAAAAATAATAATCAGTTGCTATAACTTCATTAGACTTGAAATTTCACTTGTTTTATAAGAAGCTGAATATATTTTTCATATTTTCAATATTTAAAAAAAAATATTCTCAGCTTTTTCAATAAATTCATTCATTCATTCACAATAAATAAAAACCAGTAAAAGAATAAATAAATAAATAAGAAATATAAATAATTTAATCAGTTAAGTAATAAAAACTAGTAAATAAAATAAATAAAAACTTAATTAATAAAAACTAGTAAATAAAATAAATAAAACTTGTAAATAAAAACTTGTAAATAAAAACTTGTAAATAAAAAATATAAATAAATAAATAAATAAATAAATAAATAAAAACCAGTAAAGAAATATAAATGGGTAAATAAAAAAAATTGAAATAAATAAATTAATTAATTAATTAATAAAAACCAGTAAAGAAATAAAAATCGGTAAATAAAGAAAATTAAAATAAATAAATAAATAAAATCAAGTAAAGGAAAAAATAGATCAAGATATATTAACAAATTTGTTTTATGAACGGAAATATGGTCAAGTTTTTGAAAAACAACATTTTAATAAACTACACCAAGATTTCAAGCAGTTTCTACGAAAAATGTAATGACAAAAACAATATTCACTTTTGTTCTTTATTTATAAAAATCTTTTAGTTTTGTTTTTCTGCTATTAAAATTTCCCTTATGAAGTGAGATTTATGGACTTTGTGGACAATTATTATTATTGTCTGTTTAAAGTATTCCATACTTTTTTATTTATTGGTAAATGAATTTAGATCTTTTTAATTAATAACCTGCTAATTATAGTGAAAATTTTGTCTTTTTTACAATTTGAAAATGTGAATGTTAAAAAAATAATTCTGATTATATTATGATTGTAAAATTTTTGTAAAGATATTGGCTAACATCTTCAACAGTTTTCAGTATTCAGATTGAAATAGAATTGAACACTTTTAATTCTTGTTAAATTGGTTGTATGGTGTTTGTATGATTTGCATTAATGTCATTTTATTTTGAAACAGACTTTAGTTTACCTGTAATTAATTTCTATTGTTCTCTCCATGGTCCACAACCATGTTCCAGTCTCACTTAGCATACATAAAAATCCTACCTTTTTACCTTGAAATTCCAAATGTATGCTAAGTGAGACTACAGGAATAGGAGTATTTATACTTAACCATTTTGATTTTTTTAAAAAAGTGGCATAATTTATGGTATGCACACACTCACATAGATTGATTTAAAAGAAAACATATTTTTTTCCACTTAGGTCTCTCTTTTCTTTGTTGAAATATAATTAAAATGTTAACAAAAAGATACAAATAAAAATTAATCGCAATATATGCATGTTCAAAATAGCCTTTATGCACAGTAATTAACACCTTTGACCGACAGATACGAGGGGGGGGGGGGTCAAAAAGTTCATAGAATAGGGTATATATTGCCGCAACAAGCCATACATTTTATTATTATTTTTCAATATAGTCCCCATTTACCCTAATTAACGCCTTAGCGAATAGATGTTTGACCGATAGACTTGTGAAGGACAGAACCATGCAAACTGAAATTTCATAAATGTATAGTGCATGCACAAACACGAGACGCAAGTTAAATCAAAACGCACAAAGCATAAATTTTTTAAAATAAAATCCTTTGTTTTTCCACTGTTTTATAACTCATATTCACATTAACCCCCCCCCCCCATATCTTAAGAATGGACAGAGTCTTCCAAAACTAATAAAATGTAAATAAATAAAAAATAAGAAAGAAACAGTGGTTTTTGTACGGCGTTTCACGACAGTGAAAGCTTACTTTGCTATCGCTTTCTGCCAAGATCAGGCTTCTTTGCTATGAAATTGTAAGATATGAGTACGCATGGAAATAGTGCGCCTGGTAAATGAACGTGAAAGAAATATATCTGTTTTATCATGAGATATGTATTCTGAGGCGGGTAATGCATTTGGTTACATATGCACATTTGGAATAAATTTTCGGAATCTAGTAAAATATTGCGACGGGATGCATCCAAAAATTTCTGCAATCTGGCGAACTGATCTCGTGTTTACAATAAAAAGTAGTCCGGGACATATGCACATTTGGAATAAATTTTCGGAATCTAGTTAAATATTGCGACGGGATGCATCCAAAAATTTCTGCAATCTGGCGAACTGATCTCGTGTTTACAATAAAAAGTAGTCCGGGAAGTTTGCGTCCTACGATTTAAAATCATAACTTTTTATGAAATAAACAGCAATGGCAGGTGGATTTAATTAATTCTTTATGAAATCTACGGTAATTTGAATTTATTTTGAAAGATTGGTGTTGAGGTAATTGTGCCATATTTTAAAACTGTTTATCAATTAGATTTCACTTTCGTGACAGGGGGATAAATCGCACAGTGTCATGTGCAAATGAGCACATGTCGATTTTAAATACTTCACCGATTTGGAAGTAAAATTAACATTAAACGGGAATATTGTGAATGATAATCAGCAGTTTATTAAAACCCAGACTTAACAGCTAATGATCCAGTTACATACAACCGCTAGAATGTACCCCCTCATAGCGACGGTAGGGTCTGCAAAACTCTACTTTCTCTCTATCCGAAATGACAAAACGATCGGGTACGACTTAATAAAAGTTTATTAAATTTTAATTACTGATTGTCTTTTTCATATATTTATGACGTTATTATTTTCTACCATTTTACTTAGCAATACATGGTTTGGAACATTGTTTCTTTTCCCAAAAAACATCCGTCGGACTATGCATAGATTGACCCCCCCCCTTTCCCGGGGGGATTTTCGGTTATATTCTGTCTTGCCGCAACATCATTTTCCCAACTACGCCGTACAGCAGCACGGCAGTGCTGTTTCATTGTGTCATATGTAACGCAAAAATAACTTATTATTATACAATCATTATTATTATTGTTAAAGAAATAGATACTCATATGGGTTATATTTTTGGTAAAATCGACTTTTTTGTCTGAAATTCAAATTTATTAGTCAAATATTTTGCAATCGCTGACGGCAGATTACTCGGCCTAGTCAATATTGGTAATGCGTTTAGACATTTGACATTTAATCGTGCCGGAACTATTTGGTAATATTGTAGAAAATTTATTGAATAATTATCAAAATATTTTGGTTTTTTAATTGTCGTAAACAGTAATGATTTTCGTAACCTGTGCATGTAGATATGTTGCTTTAGAGATATTACATTTAATAAATGCGATTTTACAATCAATTGAGAGAGAGAGAGAGAGAGAGAGAGAGAGAGAGAAAGGAGCCACATAAATTGTGAAGCGGTTTATGGTTGGTTTGGCAGTTCAAACCTTGATAAACGATAAAAAACAAAAGTCAGTCCTTAAATTTACAAACATGTGGTTTTTTTTTTTTTTTTTTTTTTTTTTTTTTTTTTCTTTTTCGAATTGATAATTTATAAAGAGTACCAGATTGAACAGAGGACGTGGAATTAGACATTTCAGTTTGGAACTATTTGCGGGGTTTTGCGCATTATTACGTTTAATATGTCATGCCGGAACTATTTACACTTTCAGAGTTCATCGTAAAATAACGTTAGTCGAAGATAAGAGGTTCATTTAGAGTGATATTTAGATTGTAACTTTATTCAAATATAAGTCATATATGGCCACTGCATAGGTCACTAGGTTAAATCTTTAAATCCTGAAGGTCAAATTTAGTCCTTCCATGACTGGTCTTCTAGACTAAAACTAGGTCAAGTTCATAAACGAATCATGTTGAAGCGTCTTGAAGACACTCTAGAAACGAATTGTATTGGCTAAACATTCTTCGCCAAACTGGCCAAGAATTATTTTCTAGGCATAAGCTAGGTCCAATATGTGCATTGACCATGTTGGATCAATTAGTAGGTCATTGGTTAAACCTATTGTAGGTTACAATATTTCAGAATTTTCTGGTGAGCGTCTTGGGACATTCATGGCACACGTGGTTTCCGAAAGTCCTGTTCGGTAGTGAAAGTTTCAGATGTGGAGATCCCGTATAATATTATGGTTCCTTATACATTATCTATCCAAGAAACAAACACCAAACATTCAGTTTAAGATAACCCGCTGATGACGCCAAACTCCCCAGCTCCTCATGGCATGATTTCCGATTTTACCAAAGCTCACAAAAATTTAATGGCCATAATCACAATATTGTTTAAAAGAATAATTTTTAATTCACAAGTGGCGAGTGTGGCTAGCTAAGAGGAGGTACTACCCTTCCTGATAACCTGGTCTCACTTCACCTGATCACGTTCACGAATTTCACTTTATTTGGTGCAAACGTTTGTGTTTTTATGTCTGTTTTCCACTTTGGGATTGTGATTTGGACATGGATTGGTATGTTTGTTTTTGACTTTGGGATTGTGATTTGGACATGGATTGGTATGTTTGTTTTTGACTTTGGGATTGTGATTTGGACATGGATTGGTATGTTTGTTTTTGACTTTGGGATTGTGATTTGGACATGGATTTGTATGTCTGTTTTTGACTTTGGGATTGTGATTTGGACATGGATTGGTATGTTTGTTTTTTACTTTGGGGTTGTAATTTTGACATGGATTGGTATGTTTATTTTCAATTTGGGGTTGTGATTTGGACATGGATTGGTATGTTTGTTTTTTACTTTGGGATTGTGATTTGGACATGGATTGGTATGTTTGTTTTTGACTTTGGGATTGTGATTTGGACATGGATTGGTATGTTTGTTTTTTTTAATTTGGGATTGTGATTTGGACATGGATTGGTATGTTTGCTTTTACTTTGGGATTATGGTTTGGACATGGATTGGTATGTCTGTTTTTGACTTCGGGATTGTGATTTGGACAGGGATTGGTATGTCTGTTTTTGACTTTAGGATTGTGGTTTGGACATGGGTTGACATGTCTGATTTTGACTTCGGGATTGTGATTTAGACATGGGTTGGTATGTCTGTTTTTAGCTCACCTGAGCCAAAGGCTCAAGTGAGCTTTTCTGATCACAATTTGTCCGTTGTCTGTCGTCGTCGTCGTCGTCGTCGTTGTCGTCGTAAACTTTTCACATTTTCATCTTCTTCTCACGAACCACTGGGCAGATTTCAACCAAATTTGGCACAAAGCACCACTAGGTGAAGGGGATTCAAGTTTTTTCAAATGAAGGGCCACACCCTCTTTAAAGGGGAGATAATTGAGAATTATTGAAACTTTGTTGGTATTTTTCAAAAATCTTCTTCTCAAAAACTATTCGGCCTGTAAAGCTTAAACTTTTGTGGAGGCATCCTTAGGAAGTGTAGATTCAAGTTTGTTCAAATCATGGTCCCCGGGGGTAGGGAGGGGCCACAAGAGGGGGATCAAGTTTTACATAGGAGTATATAGAGAAAATCTTTAAAAATCTTCTTCTCAAAAACTATTAGGCCAGGAAAGCTCAAATTAAAATGGAAGCATCCTGAGGTAGTGTAGATTCAAGTTTGTTCAAATCATGGTCCCCGGGGGTAGGGAGGGGTCACAAGAGGGGGATCAAGTTTTACATAGGAATATATAAAGAAAATTTTTAAAAATCTTTTTCTCAAAAACTATTAGGCCAGAAAAGCTCAAATTAAAATGGAAGCATCCTCAGGTAGTGTAGATTCAAGTTTGTTCAAATCATAGTCCCTGGGGGTAGGGTGGGGCCACAAGAGGGGGGTCAAGTTTTACACAGGAATATATAGAGAGAATCTTTAAAAATCTTCTCCTCAAAAACTATTAGGCCAGGAAAGCTCAAATTAAAATGGAAGCATCCTCAGGTAGTGTAGATTCAAGTTTGTTCAAATCATGGTCCCCGGGGGTAGGGAGGGGCCACAAGAGGGGGATCAAGTTTTACATAGGAGTATATAGAGAAAATCTTTAAAAATCTTCTTCTCAAAAACTATTAGGCCTGAAAAGCTCAAATTAAAATGGAAGCATCCTCAGGTAGTGTAGATTCAAGTTTGTTCAAATCATGGTCCCCGGGGGTAGGGAGGGGTCACAAGAGGGGGATCAAGTTTTACATAGGAATATATAAAGAAAATTTTTTAAAATCTTTTTCTCAAAAACTATTAGGCCAGAAAAGCTCAAATTAAAATGGAATCATCCTCAGGTAGTGTAGATTCAAGTTTGTTCAAATCATAGTCCCTGGGGGTAGGGTGGGGCCACAAGAGGGGGTCAAGTTTTACACAGGAATATATAGAGAGAATCTTTAAAAATCTTCTCCTCAAAAACTATTAGGCCAGGAAAGCTCAAATTAAAATGGAAGCATCCTCAGGTAGTGTAGATTCAAGTTTGTTCAAATCATGGTTAAATAATAGTGTATTTTCCATGCTGTATTCTTTTATATAAGTATTTTGATATAAAGTTAAATATATTGTTCATGAGAAATATATTAATTGTACTTGTATTTAAAAGCTAATTTTTAATGTAAATCCTGCTGTATTCTATAATTTCTATTTGCCATTTCCCGATTACAGTATTCGGCCTATGCATTTTCTCTCTTTTGAGATTGGTAGATTGCATGATGAAAATTTTTTTTAAAATTATTTCATTGGTTGAAATGCTGTAAGAAAAAGGTAACGGAATAAGCCGAGGCTTGTCGAAACATCAACCTTTTACGGTACATAGAAATACTTACAAATTGTTTAGTGAAAAGCATCGGTAGGAAGTATAGATTTCAGTTTGTACAAAACCTCCCTCCCCTGCACTCACTTCAATACTGAACTCATTTCGGCTTCTACCTAGCAAGTTGCTCAGGTGAGCGATGTGGCCCCTGGGCCTCTTGTTTACTGTGGGATTGTGATTTAGACATGGGTTGACATGTCTGATTTTGACTTCGGGATTGTGATTTGGACATGGATTGATGTGTCTGTTTTTGACTTCGGGATTGTGATATGGGCATGGATTGATATGTCTGTTTTTGACTTCGGGATTGTGATATGGACATGGATTGATGTGTCTGTTTTTGACTTCGGGATTGTGCTATGGACAGGGATTGATATGTCTGTTTTTGACTTCGGGATTGTGATATGGACATAGATTAATGTGTCTGTTTTTGACTTCGGGATTGTGATATGAACATGGATTGGTGTGTCTGTTTTTGACTTCGGGATTGTGGTTTAGACATGGGTTGATATGTCTGTTTTTGACTTCGGGATTGCGATTTAGACATGGATTGATATGTCTGTTTTTGACTTTAGGATTGTGGTTTGGACATGGGTTGACATGTCTGATTTTGACTTCGGGATTGTGATTTAGACATGGATTGGTATGTCCGTTTTTACTTGGGATTGTGATTTAGACATGGGTTGACATGTCTGATTTTGACTTCGGGATTGTGATTTGGACATGGATTGGTGTGTCTTTTTGACTTCGGGATTGTGATATGGACATGGATTGATATGTCTGTTTTTGACTTCGGGATTGTGATTTAGACATGGGTTGATATGTCTGTTTTTGACTTCGGGATTGTTATATGGACATGGATTGATGTGTCTGTTTTTGACTCCGGAATTGTGATATGGATATGGATTGATATGTCTGTTTTTGACTTCGGGATTGTTATATGGGCATGGATTGATGTGTCTGTTTTTGACTTCGGGATTGTTATATGGACATGGATTGATGTGTCTGTTTTTGACTTCGGGATTGTGATTAAGATATGGATTGGTATGTCCGATTTTTACTTTGGGATTGTGTTTTAGACATGGGTTGACATGTCTGATTTTGACTTCGGGATTGTGATTTTGAAATGAATTAGTGTGTCTTTTTGACTTCGGGATTGTGATATGGGCATGGATTGATATGTCTGTTTTTGACTTCGGGATTGTGATATGGACATGGATTGATATGTCTGTTTTTGACTTCGGGATTGTGATATGGGCATGGATTGATATGTCTGTTTTTGACTTCGGGATTGTGATATGGACATGGATTGATGTGTCTGTTTTTGACTTCGGGATTGTGATTTAGACATGGGTTGATATGTCTGTTTTTGACTTCGGGATTGCGATTTAGACATAGATTGATATGTCTGTTTTTGACTTTGGGATTGTTATATGGACATGGATTGATGTGTCTGTTTTTTACTTCGGGATTGTGATTTAGACATGGGTTGATATGTCTGTTTTTGACTTCGGGATTGCGATTTAGACATGGATTGATATGTCTGTTTTTGACTTCGGGATTGTTATATGGACATGGATTGATATGTCTGTTTTTGACTTCGGGATTGTTATATGGACATGGATTGATGTGTCTGTTTTTGACTTCGGGATTGTGATATGGATATGGATTGATATGTCTGTTATTGACTTCGGGATTGTTATATGGACATGGATTGATGTGTCTGTTTTTGACTTCGGGATTGTGATATGGATATGGATTGATATATCTGTTTTTGACTTCGGGATTGTTATATGGACATGGATTGATGTGTCTGTTTTTGACTTCGGGATTGTGATATGAACATGGATTGGTGTGTCTGTTTTTGACTTCGGGATTGTGGTTTAGACATGGGTTGATATGTCTGTTTTTGACTTCGGGATTGCGATTTAGACATGGATTGATATGTCTGTTTTTGACTTTAGGATTGTGGTTTGGACATGGGTTGACATGTCTGATTTTGACTTCGGGATTGTGATTTAGACATGGATTGGTATGTCCGTTTTTTACTTTGGGATTGTGATTTAGACATGGGTTGACATGTCTGATTTTGACTTCGGGATTGTGATTTGGACATGGATTGGTGTGTCTTTTTGACTTCGAGATTGTGATATGGACATGGATTGATATGTCTGTTTTTGACTTCGGGATTGTGATTTAGACATGGGTTGATATGTCTGTTTTTGACTTGGACATGGATTGATGTGTCTGTTTTTGACTCCGGAATTGTGATATGGATATGGATTGATATGTCTGTTTTTGACTTCGGGATCGTTATATGGGCATGGATTGATGTGTCTGTTTTTGACTTCGGGATTGTTATATGGACATGGATTGATGTGTCTGTTTTTGACTTCGGGATTGTGATTTAGACATGGATTGGTATGTCCGATTTTTACTTTGGGATTGTGTTTTAGACATGGGTTGACATGTCTGATTTTGACTTCGGGATTGTGATTTGGACATGGATTAGTGTGTCTTTTTGACTTCGGGATTGTGATATGGGCATGGATTGATATGTCTGTTTTTGACTTCGGGATTGTGATATGGACATGGATTGATGTGTCTGTTTTTGACTTCGGGGTTGTGATATGGACATGGATTGATGTGTCTGTTTTTGACTCCGGGATTGTGATATGGAGATGGATTGATGTGTCTGTTTTTGACTTCGGGATTGTGATATGGACATGGATTGATGTGTCTGTTTTTGACTTCGGGATTGTGATATGGGCATGGATTGATATGTCTGTTTTTGACTTCGGGATTGTGATATGGACATGGATTGATATGTCTGTTTTTGACTTCGGGATTGTGATATGGACATGGATTGATATGTCTGTTTTTGACTTCGGGATTGTGATTTAGACATGGGTTGAAATGTCTGTTTTTGACTTCGGGATTGTGATATGGACATGGATTGATGTGTCTGTTTTTGACTTCGGGATTGTGATATGGGCATGGATTGATATGTCTGTTTTTGACTTCGGGATTGTGATATGGACATGGATTGATGTGTCTGTTTTTGACTTCGGGATTGTGATATGGGCATGGATTGATATGTCTGTTTTTGACTTCGGGATTGTGATATGGACATGGATTGATGTGTCTGTTTTTGACTTCGGGATTGTGATATGGGCATGGATTGATATGTCTGTTTTGACTTCGGGATTGTGATATGGACATGGATTGATGTGTCTGTTTTTGACTTCGGGATTGTGATATGGGCATGGATTGATATGTCTGTTTTTGACTTCGGGATTGTGATATGGACATGTATTGATATGTCTGTTTTTGACTTCGGGATTGTGATATGGACATGGATTGATGTGTCTGTTTTTGTCTTCGGGATTGTGATTTAGACATGGGTTGAAATGTCTGTTTTTGACTTCGGGATTGCGATTTAGACATGGATTGATATGTCTGTTTTTGACTTTGGGATTGTTATATGGACATGGATTGATGTGTCTGTTTTTTACTTCGGGATTGTGATTTAGACATGGGTTGATATGTCTGTTTTTGACTTCGGGATTGCGATTTAGACATGGATTGATATGTCTGTTTTTGACTTCGGGATTGTTATATGGACATGGATTGATATGTCTGTTTTTGACTTCGGGATTGTTATATGGACATGGATTGATGTGTCTGTTTTTGACTTTGGGATTTTGATTTGGACATGGATTGATATATCTGTTTTTGACTTCGGGATTGTGATTTGGACATGGATTGATATGTCTGTTTTTGACTTTGGAATTGTTATATGGACATGGATTGATGTGTCTGTTTTTGACTTCGGGATTGTGATATGGATATGGATTGATATGTCTGTTTTTGACTTCGGGATTGTTATATGGACATGGATTGGTGTGTCTTTTTGACTTCGGGATTGTGATTTGGACATGGATTGATATGTCTGTTTTTGACTTTGGAATTGTAATTTGGACATGGGTTGAAATGTCTGTTTTTGACTTTGGAATTTTAATTTGGACATGGGTTGAAATGTCTGTTTTTGACTTTGGGATTTTGATTTGGACATGGATTGATATGTCTGTTTTTGACTTTGGGATTGTGATTTGGACATGGGTTGATATGTCTGTTTTTGACTTTGGGATTTTGATTTGACATGGATTGATATGTCTGTTTTTGACTTTGGGATTTTGATTTGACATGGATTGATATGTTTGTTGTTTATTTGAATTAATATATAAATGTTTGTTTCTATATTTGAATTTGTAACTGTAAAGTATGCTTCAGCCAACATAAATGATAAAGCTGTATAAATGTAGTTTTGAAACTAAATATTCCTTGTCGCAAATACTGTAAAATTATCAATTTTCGTTGTATTCGTCATTACCCACGAAAACATTCAAACGAAATAATATATATATCACAAACCCGTTATAAATAGTAAAACGAACCACGAATTTAGTTCTCTAACCAAATACTGTGAAATCATCAATTTTCGCGGCATTCCAATTTCCACCCATTACCCACGAAAACATTCAAACCATGGATTTATCAAACCACGAATTAGAATTTTACTAAGAACCACAAAATTTGACTTCGCGAAAATAGATGATGTCCCAGTAACCGAAACATTGCTGATGCGATTAAAACCAATCGGGCTTCACTCTTTATCCGCCCGTGATCTCTGTAGATATCCTTTGCAAGATTTAAACTAGAATTGTCTTTTGAGATCTAAGTACCCCTCATCCTAAACATTAAAAGTTTTCCTGCGACTTTGACCTTTCCGATATGACCTTGGTTCAAGGTCATGACACACCTTTGGACCATAAAGATTATTCATGTGAAGTTTCATGAGAGTCTAAAGTCTTGATAAGATATGGCCTAGGCATGATTTTACACAAACAGACAGACAGACAGACATGGTGATTCCTACACACCCCCTCAAACTAGTTTGTGAAAGGGGGGGGGGGTATAATTAAGGAAAATCTTAGGTAAGACTGGAGCCTAAGTATTAAACAGACAGAAACTAATTTTCTAAGACAAAACCATTACCTAGTCCACATTACCAGTAATTGTTTTTGTTTAAATCTATTATAGATATTATCTATATATCTATTGACGTCATAAAACAGTTCTGGCTAAAAACTGCAACCGATTTATCCATGGTGATTGTAACACCTATCCAAGTGTTTCGTTTACCTGTTAATTACAGGTATATATTATTACCTGGATGCATCATTTATTGGCCAGAGAATACCAACATTGTGTGAATAACACAGATACCAATATATAAACAGATCTTGTATTAGAGTGGTCATTTCAACGGTGACCGGGGTAAGGAAACGGATTTAGTTTCAGCCTCAAAACCGACTAGTGACCTTTTAGTTGTGTCTAATGTTTGAAGTTTTAGTGACTTGTTGTACTGTCGAATTTAAACTAAGGTCTACTAGTATCTACATCAGTGTCCGGCGGTAGGATTTGCCAAAACGATACGTGTGACAGGTGCTTGAAGACTATAAAAAATCTGTCGCAGAAATCAGTCAAAACGACAAGTGGTTAGTTAGCTGTGGCTATCGCTGAGAACATTACACCCAAGGAAGTCTCAACACCAACAACAACAACAACAACAACAACATTATCATCAAACAACAACGTAGTCACGTACACAAGACAGATTGATCTACAATAAAAAGTTGTTATTCAATTTAAAATCAGTGGACAAGACTGACCATCCTTCTGTAGTCGGTGAACAACAGTGACCATGTTGGCTTATTCTGTCGCTGTACTTGTAATGTCCAGTACTTTAATAATAGGTAAGACAATAATAATAATAATAATAATAATAATAATAATAATAATAATAATAATATAATAAAATAATAATAATATAATAAAATAATAATAATAAATAAAATAATAATAATAATAAATAATAATAAAATAATAATAATAATAATATAATAATAAAATAATAATAATAAATAAAATAATAATAATAAATAAAATAATGATAATAATAATAATTGGTAAGATTAATATAATGATTTTTTTATTTAACATTTAACTTTAACATTTAAAATCAAATAATTAAGTTTATTAACAAAAACAAATAAAAATAAAATTCAGATTTGATTCCAAGTCCTGGGGATCCTGTCTTACTAGACTATATAATAATAATACTTTATTGTAAACAGCAAACAATACATTGCGTGACAGATAAATAACAGAGAACAGTCGGGTTTTGAGAAGTTGTGATCCGAGTAGCCAGGCTTTGGATAGATAGATTCAGAGTCCGCTTTTAATAGTTTCGAAATTTATGGACAGTAATATTTCGGTAGATATTGGCAACGTATGAAACAGAATGTAGGACATATAAGGACATAATAATAATAATAATAATAATAATAATAATAATAATAATAATTCGTTTTACAGGAGTAATTATGAGCAATACTTTGTTTTAGTAATAATCAGGTATGGTACATTATGAACAAAGTTTACATTTAGGAGTCTCCTGTTAATTTAATAATAATTATAATGAAAGTGAGGCCGAGTTCAAATATTTTAAAAGAGCCAAATGTCTAAAACCGAAAAAATGTTTACAAATCAAAAAGTGAATTGTAAATTGAAAAACACAGGTAGTCACGGATTTGTGTATCATTTTGGTAGAATTTATTATCATTTTTAAATATATCTGAATGAAATCGACGTGGTGTATAACGACTTCAGTTGAGGAACTATATCGTAGTCCGGCCATGTTGGTAGCATTTTCAAATGACCTACCAAAGTCAGGTTAAATACCCCGTAAAATTGGAGATTTTTTTTATTATATGGTGGTGTGGTAAACCTTACTATTGGTGAAAATACCCATGCTTTCGAAGTTGTTCAAAAATATATATTGTTATCCAAAAGATTTTGTCAGTAACTCTCTCCTCTCTCTCTCTCTCTCTCTCTCTCTCTCTCTCTCTCTCTCTCTCTCTCTCTCTCTCTCATATCACCTACTTTAACAATAATATAATACTTAATGCATTATTTAATTCTTCATCTTGCTTTCCTGATCTTATAAGTTTATGTATTTTAAGCAAAGACTGTGGAGACGAGTTAATATAAGACCTTGGTCTTGTTCTCGAATTCTTTTCTTCTTGTATATGTACGTTGTTATTGTACCATTGTATTGTACTGGACAACAGAGTAGGCTCTGAAATCATTAACTGATCTCAGCGGTTTTGTTGTGGTTAATAATTTGTGGTGAACTCGATCGCAAAGTGGAAAATATATATGATTGTAAAAGGAATCATTCCAGGTTGTTGCATCACTAAAATAATATAATGGACTTTATTTCAGTTCACGAAATTGTTTATTGATATTCACAAAAAATAGGTGGCATGAGATTCACAAAAATAGATGGCATGAAATTAAAATGGCATGAGATTCACAAAAAATAGGTGGCATGAAATAAGAGTGGCATGAGATTCACAAAAATAGGTGTCATGAAATTAAAAACGGTTATCAGTAATATATCCTGCGCTATTCTTGCATCCCCTTATTTCGTTAGAAAAGCAAAAACATATGGCAAAAATTATGACGACGACGACAACAACAACGACGACGACGGCAATGATGATGATGATGATGATGATGATGATGATGATGATGATGATGATGGAGGTGGTGATTTCTGTACAAAAATATTTTTACGAGATTCATGACCTAGTTAACTGCAAATAGTATATTTTTATTCTCCACAACATCGCAAACCGATAAATAATTCGAGGGCATATTTTGATCTTGAACCATAGTTTGGGTGTTTGAATTTTGGTATTGTACATGTTCTATATGGCTGTAATTTGGTAACTGTATTTATTTATTTTTGTTTTCACGTAACTTGTATATTATATTTACAATGACAAAAATGCATGTAATAATAATAATAATAATAAAATAATAATAAAACCAAAACAAAGTTGAGATTTAAATAGTTTTTGCACTGTTTCTGTCATTATGTAATAATTATAACTCTTTGCAATGCACACATTTCAAACATAACTTTATACTTTAAGCTGTTCCGGTTCCCAACAAGAGAGACCCACAAAGCTTACCTTCAGACTCGGAAGAGCAACTGCGATCTCTGACCAGCAAAGAGAATGTCGTCAAACCCAAAACAATAGACACACCACAACACACACGGACAATGAAACAACAGCAGAAGTTGAATGAAGTCGAGAATGTACAACAGAAAAATGGCGTGGAATTGATACAAAAAGATGAAAGTCGTCAACAGGAACGCCAACAAGAGGAGCTTCAGCAACAGCACGAACAACAACAACAGGAAGAGCAAGAGCTTCAACAAAGGCCGATACAACAGCAACAACAACAACAGCAGCAGCAGCAACAACAGCAACAACAACAACAACAACAACAACAACAACAACAACAGGGAGAGCAAGATGTTCAACAAAGCCTGACACATCAACAAAGAGCACATCAAGAAAGTCAGAGACAACAAGAGAATCAAAGACAACAACAGGAGACACAGGCACTACCGACGATCTCGAATGCCATTGTTGATGATCTGGTATCGAAGATTAATGATAATATACGTTCCCGGCATGCAACTATGACGTTATGTAGGAAAGTCCATGGCTTTTATTTTAAAGGGAAATGTATTATCGCTAAAGGTATGTTTACAAACAGATGGTACTCTGTATGTTAAAGTAGGATAAGTGACATTGTCATTTGCTTTTCAAGCTCGAGTTAAAACAGCGTTGTAAGAAATTGTCCATATGACGAGAAAACAGAGGGCTCGTGTCAGTGTCCGTATGGCGTGAAGACAGAAGAGTGTGTGTCAGTGCACGCGTGGGATATATCGAACTGCTCATAGCGCATTCCAACATAAGAATTTCATAAATACAGCCGTTTGGTGATCTCTCGATATAATTACACCAAATGATTTTATCTGAGATATTGAACCCTGTTTCCTAGAATGAAATATCAGAAGTTGAAAGCATTTGAATAAAAATTGAGGATAGAATTAACTTTGTAATAATGTAAAAGATAAAAGTTTAAAAAACTGCCTCCAGTCTTGGAAATTTCGTAAATGAACATAAATCGATATCACATGCATGTAATGGTAAATCAAAATGGACGAAGGCTTTTTGGCACAATTTTGTATATATTACTCGGACACATACGTCCTGGTTACGAAATCGTAATGGTTTTTATAGATTTTAAATTTCCTCCCCGGAAGCAATATATATATTCCATATATAAATATTTTATAATCTGTTGTAACTAAATCGATGTGATTTTATTTGGGCGTCACGGAGATATTTAATTAACTATGTATAGATTAAATCGATATTAAGATTTTTCATTCCGTGGTTTAATTTATGGCTGTGTTAAGTAAGCCCTTTAGCGGCAATATGTGTGTGATGTTTGGTAAGTGTGTCTCTCGATCTACTAGGCCGAATTATCTGCCATAATGCTGACAAGACATTGTTTATATTGCTTTCGAACGTAGCAAAAATATGTTATCGTCTTCAGGGCAGATAATTCGGCCTATTGATCTACCGAAAGGCAATGTAGTCAAAAGACAAAAGCCGAAGAACCAAATGCCGAAGGCGATCGAAAACGCGAATAAAACGAAATGACGAAATTGTAGCGTTGATCGAAATTACGACAATTCATCATTATTATACCTCTGTCGCTGTGTCGATCATTAAATTATTTCTTTATCATCAAAGTAAAAAGGAAATCACGGTTCGCTACTTAAATTCATTTTAACTAATGAATGTACAAAGATGCACATCTATTGATTGAAGTGACGAACGTCGTAAACCAATCACTTGTCTAAATTATTGATATTAAATATACATATTATGACATGCACATTCAAAATTCAAAATGCAAGTAAGGTCTTCGAAGTAAAAGAAGGGGAACAAGGACAATTGTTTAATGAAAATATAGGGGAGTCATACAAGATCCACACCTGTGGGTCCCAGGCATTTCCAAGCATTAAATGATGAAGTTTCACAGGTAGAAATTTTGTGAAAATATGACAGTTTCACAGAGTATTTTTGTGGAAAAAATGACAAAATTTCACAGATGGCATTTTTGTGAAGTTTCACAAGCAACAATTTTGTGAAAAATGACAAAAGTTCACAGGTATTAATTTTGTGAAAAAAGATGGAAGTTTCTCAGTAAGCAATTTTGTAAAAAATGACGGACGTTTCACAGGCAGTAATTTTGTGAAAAAATGACGAAGGTTCACGGGTATTGATTTTGTGAAAAAAATGACGAAATTTCACAGGTATTAATTTTGTGAAAAAATTTCACAGACGTTAATTTTGTGAAAAATTACGGAAATTTCACAGGCAGTAATTTTGAAAAAAAATGACGAAATGTCACAGACAGTAATTTTGTGAAAAATGACGGAAATTTCACAGACAGTACTTTTGTGAAAAAGTGCCGAAATTTCACAGACAGTAATTTTAAGAAAAAATGACGAAGGTTCACAGGTATTAATTTTGTAAAAAAAAAATGACAAAATTTCATAGACAGCAATTTTGTGAAAAATGACGGAAGTTTTACAGGCAGCAATTTTGTGAAAAATGACGGAAATTTCACAGGCAGTAATTTTGTGAAAAAAGTTATCAAAACAACAATGTTTCACATGATAATGAAACAAAATGATTGATGTGTGTAATATGTATGGGGAAAGTTTTAATTAATTTGGAATGGTGGGATACGGAATATGTGCTCCCAAAAGTGTTTCATAGACAGACAGTCAGACAGACGAGTCAAACAATTACTGGACTTGCCTTTGCCTCTGATGACGGTAAAATGTACATTAGAGGCATTACCTCAATTTCCCATTAACAGATGATATTATTTTAAACTACTTATTCCAATATATGTTGGTCAATTTAAACTGTTTTACAATTAACCCATATGTGTTTTATTGTCTTGGCTTCGTCGGCTAATGCCCATTGTCAAGTACGCGTTATATGTCCATTACTGACAAGCAAGTGCTCGAACCCCGGGGGCTCACATACTAAAATAATCTACATTAAACGATATGAGGGACATTTTTCTTATTTCACAGTTTTTTATATGTATTTCTTACTTCAGTGCTGTTTTTTTTAAAAATATTTTGTTTTGCATTTATGATGCGAAAAGGCGATATGTAATATTAAAAAAGTTGACATCCAAAAAGTAAATGGCGATATTCAAAACTCGAAAAGACGAGGGAGAAATTTGAAAAATAATGATCGACCATGCAAGGGAAATAACACCAGGATAAATTGTTAATACTATTGTAGCCGTTTTGTGCAATTTCGCTTTTTGGCGAAAAAAAAGGTCTTAATGAATTAACTAATTAATTCATTTTTTATTTATTACGAGAGCCTATTAGGGTCACATAAAATAAAAATAAAACACGTGATAACGTACGGTGATGAAATGTACAGTGCTTTCTTCTGTTTGTTCTGTCGCTTTCTCAATAAACCAAAAAGTAAAAAGACGAAAAGAAAAGTCGATACAGTCAATCAACATGTAGTATCTATATATCTAATTTATTTTTCAGATAATATTGAGATGGTCATCGGGTCAGTTTTCTCGGACAACTTGAAGCAGGGATCTATACCTAAAGAAGGTTTTGTCGGATTTGGGAACCCAGACCTTCTTCAAGGATAAACGTGATGGTGACTTGATGAGTTGACACGAATTATGGGTTGGATATATCGGACAGTCGTGACGTCACGCCTGTCGTCGGAGTTATTTAATTAATTAAGTCCATGGTGAAGAAAAAAATTTGATGTTGTGTTTTTAATGATATACATTTGTATTTACCATAAGTTGTGTTTTACTTAACAGTTCCTTAAACGTGTATACGACATCCTGAATTTAATCACCTCAAAAATACCAGTGAACTTTTCCCTTTCTGTCAGAATAGAACATGAATAATATATTTTATATTTAGTGACATTAATCTGTCAATATTCAACATTTTACACCAGATAGTATTCAACAGACTTTTCTATAAACAAAACAGCGTGCCTGTACATGGAAAGGTCGATTCAGTTCTGTCATTAATATTTAGTTATCAAGTTGAAGTTTATAATTTGCTCATTAATCACTGATTTGTCTTATTTTAATTTATTGGCAAAGATAGAAAGATTGAAAGAGAGAAGGAATGAAAAATGATTTTATACGTAACCTTAGTAGCTTTAAATAACTATGTACAACTATGTATAATATATATAGCCACATAATGTTTTGTATTAAATGCATTTTTGTGCAGATTATAAAATTATTAGCTGCATTTTAGTTTTAAATAACAATTTAGCAAAAGTTGAGTGAGTTTAGTGTTTAACTTCCCAGTCAAGAATATTTCACTTATATTGAGACATCGCCAGCTATAGGCGAAGGTGAAGAAATGTCTGTGCGTTGCGCCGATGGAATTATACAACAGGGTTCTGTATAGTGTCAAGCCCACCACACTGGACCTCGTTTATTTTCAGTTCCCATCCGAAAAACGTGACTTTTATTTTGTAATGCCAAGTGCTTGGCGAAAGAACAGTAACTACCCACTTTCAAGTCTTGGGTCAGACTCAAATTTGAATACGAATGTTTTTAATTATTAAGTTACCGGGGGATTTTAGGTGTCATTTTGAAGAACAAACACATGTATTTAGTTTTTGTCAAAAATGTCAATTTGTAATTCCAAAAAGAGATTTCGAAAATTCGCGTAATTGAAGGTAAGTAAAAGCCTAGTTAAGAAATGATTGTGAAACCTGGGATCAGTCAGTTTCATTGTCACGTGTTATGACAGAGATTTTCTCGACCCAACATAATTTTTTTCTCAGAAACTTGGGTGTTTGGGTTCTACAAGCTATGCCTTCAGTGCCCATACAATCACTATACCAAAGCTACAATTCGAACAAGCCTAGTGACACAGTGTAGTCAGAGGATCGATACCTGTTTTAAATTGATACCGACTCGCTTGACCATTCGTTAGATAAGTCTTTTAATCTCATTTAATATTATAACCAAAATCATACACTAATAGGTTTATACAATACAATATGTATTTACATGTATGATGGCAAATCATGACTATATAAGAGACAAAAATAGTAAAGAAAAGAGATTAACACAAAAATATTTTGAAAGTTTGAAAACTGTTGGGATGAAAGAGTCGTGGTGGCGGATGGACAAAGTAAAACTATGTTCTAGATTGTCTTAATAGTGTTTCATTTACGAGGATAAGACCAAGGTTGCGACGTTCTTTTGAATTTTGAAATCTGAGAAGTTGTATAAGTTTAAATGCGGATGGAAGTAAGTAAGTAGAGAAATAGTGTTTTGCACCCCAGTCATTTTTTTCTTTTTCACTTATCTTGAGACTGTCATTCCAGGGATGGTGGTGGTGGTGGTAGGGGGGGGCAGGAAAAAATAATCGACCTTCGGCCAGTGATCTGACAAAATGTCTCACGCTAGGATATGTCCGAATTAGATTCGAACCTAGGCTTTGGGACGAAAGGTACTTTGGTCAGTGAGCAAGCGTTATAGGTCATCAGATCACGCAGCCATTGGGGCCATAAATTTGTTTTGCGAGCCTGAATCTACTGGAATATCTGGCCTTAGTTTTGCAATCATTCCTCAACTAAGATTTTTCTTAACTTAAATTTATCAATTTTTAAAAACAATTTGTTAAACAAAATTTACAACATTTAATACAAATTTCAAATGTTACAACATTTAATACAAATTTAGAAGTACAACATTTAATACAAATTTAGAAGTACAACATTTAATACAAATTTCACAAGTTACAACATTTAATACAAATTTCACAAGTTACAACATTTAATACAAATTTCACAAGTTACAACATTTTATACAAATTTCATAAGTTTGATATAGTCTTTATATTAAAATGACACCTTTTTCAATATCTTAACCACACACACACTAACACACTTTTATTGCTGTATATTGAATGTTTATATATTTTCGCTAATTTTAATAAATGACAGTATCTCATAAGTCTTTTAGGCTGGATGTCATTTTAACTTTGTATTGTATATGTTATTATGTATATTTTATGGCATGTGACAAGTTATATTAAAATTCAAACTGATGGAGATTGGGCCTTGGAATCAGGTGAGCTAAAAATACTGTCTTATGAAAATAAATATTGTATTAAAGACCTAAAATGATTAATTAATCATTAGTATAATAACGATCAAATGTCAATAACTAGACGTTTACATTCTGAATAATTCATCATGTGGTTTTAGTTCATTAATGATTTACTTTATTATATTTTTATATCAATAAATGGTGTGTGTGTATGTGTGTGTGCAATAAGTGTGTGTGTGTGTGTGTGTGTTATATGTATGCAATAAGTGTGTGTGTGTGTGTGTGTTAAATGTATGCAATATGTGTGTGTGTGTGTGTGTTAAATGTATGCAATAAGTATGTGTGTGTGTGTGTGTATGACAACGAGCCCCGAGGGGGAATTTCGTCTCTGTAGCTCTGGGTAGAGTCGGGACTCCGTTGTCACTTTATAATTAGATGAAAAACTAAACGAGTTCGTATAACTTTAACTTTGACTGTATTCTTTTTTTTTTAATATTAAATATGTTTTAACAATATGGCGGAATTCCGCTAAACAAAACCAAATTAACGATATAATTAAATGTCCAATAACAATATTCACTAAATAAAACAGTTATGCGGTTTTCCGCTAAAAGATATATAATATGAAAACTGATTGATCGGTAAATTCCGATACAACCGCACGGTACTCCGGCTATCCGAGAAGTCCCTAACACTCGGGATTTCTCTAAATTGAAACCTTAATCCGTCTACCCAGAAAAGATTAAGTTAAAGCAATTTGATTGGCTGATTATTGAAAAGCTGGGTAGACCCTTATTATATAATATTGAAGACTTGTAAGTCATGTAACACGTGAACAAACACATGGTACATAAGAATTAACGAAATAAGGATTACATCATATTAAGGTGCTAATTGAATGTCACAACAAGAATAATATCTCAAAAGAGAGTATTGACGGATTAAGAATAAGTTAATTCTAAAGTAAATATTATATAGAAAACTAATGTAAAAGAATGTTCATCTGGTTGGAATTAAAATGTCTAAAATATAGTAAAACTAACGAAAAAGTTGATAAATATTGAAAAGTTGAAAATTACTAAAAAGTCCGCTGTCACATGTGTGTGTTAAATGTATGCAATAAGTGTGTGTGTGTGTGTGTGTGTGTGTTAAATGTCTGCAATAAGTATGTGAGTGTGTGTGTGTGTATGTGTGTGTGTTTAATCCTCCCCTCTACTGGGAACAAAGTTGGTGATATTTAAAAATAGCAATATCTAGGTAAAAGGTTGTCATATCGCACAAACGAGTGTAGTGGACCCCACGAAGGAGTATAATTGCCAGACATCTGAATTTTTACGGGTTGTTTTTAATTTGCACAAGTCTTGGTTGTGGACAAAATGGCGGGGTATTTTATGTGACGTACTGGCGACGGATAAGTTGACTATTTATCATCATCATCATCATCATCATCATCATCATCACCACCACCACCACCACCACCACCATCACCATCACTATCATCATCAATCATCATCATCATCATCACCATCACCATCACCACCACCACCACCACCATCACCATCACCATCATCATCATCATCATCATCATCTCTTTATTTTCTCTTTTAAGTCATTTTTTAACTAGAATCTGACAAATTTCGGAAATATGGTACTGCAAATAAAAAGTTTCAACAAAATTACAAAATAGATGCTATAATCTTTGTTTTTGTGATATTCAATATGCCACCTTCAATTCTTGAATATCTTACTTAGTTACAAAATTATTCAGATTTCAAATTTGCTAGATTTATACGATGAAAAATCTTAGTTAAGAAATCATTGTTAAACTAGGACAGTAGTTAATTATGGGGTAACTTTCTTAACTTCTGCTATGTATAAAATACCAGCTTTATATAGATTAAATGTGGTTTTACGTCCCAGTCAAGAATATTTCACTTATATAGAGACGTCACCAGCTATAGGTGAAGTTACCTTTGCAGTGACGCTTATGGTAATGTACACGTGCAGAGAGAATTCTTAAACGTGCCACGCCCGCTGTGACAAGGGACGTCGGTTTTTAAAGTCTCTCCCGAAGTTCCACGTGTTTTTTATTTCCAAATGCCGAGTGCTTGGCGAAAAACAGTCACTTCTAAATTTTCAGGGCTATGTCAAACCCGGTCGAGACTTGAAAATGGGCTCAAGTCAACTTAATCGAGAACACCACTAACATGTAATATATTTATCAGGAAGTTTTCTAACTCGATCTGAAAAAAATTGAGGAAGAGTTTTCATCGCCTGGACGTCACAAATAATGGAGTAAAGGGGATTGATTAAATCATAATCTATTAAACCGCAATTCTTAATATAAGAAAACAGCTTTATAGCGTATACTTATGTATAAAAATCCTAACATTTCATCATTGTAACAAGTACATGACGTTTTACACATGAGATGGTGTTTTAAAAAGCCCGGGGGGATGGACTTTGGTTCCTGATTTCGTGGTCTGATCGAGTGGTGATCGGTTTTAATACAGATCAAACAAACATTGACAGTTCATCGTCTCTTTAGTAGAAAAAAATTAATACGGAAAAAAACGTGAAATAAATAATAAGATTCCACAATTATGATTGAATAATATGAAATAATTTTTCATAAATGAGACTAAAATGGATTAGGCGATAGATTTTGGGGACATTTTTTTAACAAACTAGCTTGATAGTTTTACCGTATATAATATATGTATTTTATCGCATAAACTACTGATAGCCAATGAATCATTTTTAGATATAAATCATACAGTACTGCCCCCGGGGGTTTTAGAGACGTTTATACTTTAAGTCATGATGATCGTATATAGAAATTAAAACCTGAACATTTTCACCAGAGTACTTCTGACGTCCACCTGAACACCGGGATCCTAACCATCAGATGACCATGGCTTTAAAGTTAGCTTTAATATTTATATGTGTTTGTGCTTTAACTAATGGGCAATTCTGGGGAAGTGATATGGATTTTCCAGATGTTCCGGATATTTCCGACAATCCGTTTCTTTTTTCCAGATTTTCGCCGGCACAACAAATAATTAATCCGTGGAATCAACAGAGACCTATGAATGCTTTTAATGTAAACCAAAACCAAATAGGAAGAGTTTCAACAAATTTGATCAGACGTCAAAATATTCAACCTGTTCAAAATAACTTTAGATTGTTAAATTCACAACAGAATAGGCTGCAAAGAAGTTTCCCAAGTCAAACCAATTCTTTCCGTACTGGCGGTGTGGTAAATAACAGGCCGTTTAATACCAGAGCTATTAGCAACAATAGGATATTTTCTATACCAAGAACACAGACTACGAATTCCAGATTCAATCTCCCCGCTCAGAGGCCAGTAGTCAGACAGAACAACGGCAATGATTTACTGTTTCAGAGACGATTTCAGATGGGATTTCACCAAAACACATTCGGTAAGTCTAGCATTTAAGACTTAACGAAAACTTCGGCATTTCAGTTAGCCCCCACATTAATGTATCGAATTTATAAACGGTTTCACTATTTCTCCTTTTTAGGCCACAAGGGGACATGATTGTGCAAATCTAAAAAAAAAAAAAAAAAAAAAAAAAACCGTAGAAGTCCTAAACCGTATATTGTCGAGTTTTCAAAAAACCTCATATTTCTTTAACAAACTTGAGTCCCTATGCACTACTCTATTACTTTGAATAAATTAATATCTATTCATTTAAAATTAAGTCGTTATACAAGGTGAAATTTTTACCCCCCTGTTTTCCGTGTATTTTTGCACAATTTCCATAAAATGCAACAAATATTTTTGAAATTTTTATATTATTAATTCATGGTTTATTTTTAATCATAAATCTTCACACTTGTATAGGTAATTTCATAATTGTACCCCTCTTTCACGTTTTTCAACCAAATGTTTTTCACTTGAATTTTCCTACTTAGATGACCCTTAAAATAATAATAATAATAATAATAATAATAATAATAATAATAACTTTTATTGGAAAACTGAAATATACAGTGTCATCCATTACATGATATAAAACATAGAAATCAAATATATAAACATAACAGTACATATAATTGTGACAATCACTCTCCGCAATTTAATGAATTACAAACATTTCTGATTAAGGAAATACCTGATGTCGGTCCATCAGTGCAATACTGGATTAGCTAGTGAAAAATTATCCTTCATTTGTATGTGTTAAATACATGTAAAATGTTTTCATATACATACACTCATATATATGTGTATATACATATATACCGGTACCTATCCATATTTCTATATAAAGTAAAATTAAAATTATATTATTATATTACTAGTATGATATTCATTACATCTTAGAACCTGTGTCATGTGTTATCTTTGAATTTAGCACATTTTTGAATGCATTATTTCATAAAAATTCAAAAACAGCACATGACACCTATATTATATTGCATCTGATGAACCGAGTCCATTTAATTAAGTTACTGTTATATGACAATTTTTAACTTACTAAGTATATATTTCAGCCCTGTGTCTTTCCCTCTCTAATATCTAATGCTAGCTTTAAGTATTTTTGTAAAGCTAAACATTCTTTCAAATTATTTGGATTTAAAACCCTTTTAATAAACTCTAAAGGAATATTTTTTACCAAAGAATTTTCTAAAATATTATATGAGGTAAATAAGTTTACTCGAAGTGAGCTATATATAGGGCATTTTAAAATAAAGTGAATTTCGTCTTCAACTTCTTGACAGTTTTTGCAGATTCTTTCATCACGTGGTGTTTTTGGTTTTGTATATCTTCCTCTCTCTATGGCAAGTGAATGTGAACTTATTCTAAAAGCTGCAATGCTTGATCTGATGTTTTTTGAGATTGGAAGTGACACATAATATGGAATATTTTCATTATGTAAGTTGCTAAATAATTCAAGTTTACTTTCAATTTTCCCAGTTTTAATTTTATTCAAAAATGTTTTTGTATTGGATGTTATATAATTTGATAAAGATGTTTTAAAATCCTCAGTTGAAATCCGACCTTCACTTGCCTTTTGAGAATCTAATTTAATTTGTTTAAATATATTATAAAGTGTTGAAAACCAACTCTTAGATTTTTCTTCAAATAAATTTTGATCAGTAATAAATGCACTATATAAAAGTCTGTTATTATCAAGCTGGATTAATCTAGTGAAATATTTATACATCAATGTTAAAGCAGAAATGATGGCTGGTTGAGATCCACATTCAAGTCTACATGCTAGGTTAGTTGATTGTCTTTTAACTCCAAGAATACATTTTAACATTTTGTGTTGTAATTTCTCAATAGGGAGAGTATCTGTTCTATTTAGGTTAATGTTTATATCACTTAACCAGATTTCACATCCATATAAAATAATTGGTTTTATTAAAGAATCAAACATCTTAGTACAAGTATTCAAAGGGACATTTTCAAAGTTTGAGAACTTGTTTCTTAAGGAGAAAAAAGATTTTATTCCCTTATTGTATAAGTCATTTACTGCATGTGTCAACCTTCCATTGGAAGAAAACACAATGCCCAAATATTTATATTTTTCAACTACATCAATCATTGAATTATTAAATTGAAAATTATATTGATTAAGGTCTGTTTTTCTCACACTAAAAATCATTATTTTTGTTTTCCGAATATTTATATTCAATTTCCATGTTTCACAATAGTTTGATAATTTATCCAAACAATTTTGTAATCCTGATTCACTTTCTGACATGAGTAATAGATCATCTGCAAACAATAGATGATTTATTTTATGATCCTCTAGCATTAAAGGACATGTATGATAGGTATTTTCAAAACATGTGTTCATATCATGAAGAAAAATATTAAATAAAGTTGGACTAAGACTGTCCCCCTGTTTCACTCCTTTTGTTGTTTCAAATGGTTGTGATATATAATTTTCCTTTCTGATACACACATGAGTATTTGTGTACATGCTGTGTATGACATTGTGGATTTTACCTTTGATACCTAAACTTTGCATTTTGTAAAAGAGTGCGTTTCTCCAAACTGAGTCAAATGCTTTGGAAAAATCTACAAAGCAAGTAAAAATGGGTTTTTTATCTTATGAAGATATTTGTTTAAAAGTGTTTTGAAAATAAATATTTGATCTGTAGTTCTATAATCTTTCCTAAACCCTGCTTGGTTGTCTTCTATTAAGTGGTTGTTATCTAAATATTCAGATATTCGCATTTGTAAGATTTTTGTAAAGACTTTACCCAAACAACTACTCACACTTATTCCCCTATAATTGTTGCAATCATAAGGTGATCCATTTTTATATAAAACTGACAGTATTGATATATTCCAATCTATAGGAAAATTACCAGTGTCCAAAATCTTGTTAAAAAGTTTAACAAGAGGTAATGTTAAAATATTTGTACCAAATTTTAAAAATTCATTACAAACCAGATCCATGCCTGGGCTTTTTGAGTTTTTTAAACTTTTCAGACATTTTTTAACTTCTTGACAAGTTATAGGACTGTTCAATATCTCTGCATCATTATTTAACATATTTTTAGCCTCATTTTTAATGTCTGAAGGTAAATTTTGTTGGTCAGTTTCTGTTAAAAGATTTTCAAAATGTTCTGTCCAAGTTTTAATTGTTAATGGGTTATATTGGCTGTTTTGCTTTTTCTTAATTTTGTTAATTTCCTTCCAGAAAACAGAAGGATATTTTATATCAGTATCTTTGAGTTGGTTAAATAGGTTTTGTAGAAATTCTTTTTAACTTTTTGCATAATTTTTTATATTCTTTTTTTGTTTTGTTAAAATTTAATTTTATAGTGTGGTTATTTGGATATTTTTGAACCAGTTTGCCTAATCTTCTAATTTCTTTTTGTATTAAAAAGCAGTTTCCATTAAACCATTCTTTCTTTTTCTTTTTATGTTTCTTTGATTTTCTATTTGCTTTAAACTTAACACTCAAGTTAGCAGAGTCTGTGATAATATTAGTAAGAATTTTTGTGTATTTATTTATATCTATTGAGGAGCATGTATCTAGCTCTGACATAAATTTGGAGAGTTTGTCCATGTGCGAGTCTGATGACAAGGATTGAATATATTCTTGTTCATTACTACTATCAAACACAAAGTTTCCAGGCCAATACTGAGCATTTTTAAATTCGTCTTCATTCTCATATGAAGGCACTTTTATATCTAATCCAACTCTAATTATACAATGGTCTGACAATTCATTAGGTGACATAACATTAAAGTATTTAACATAATCAAGTGCTGATTCAGATATAATCATGTAATCTACGACACTGCATCCAAGTTTGTTATCAAAATAAGTAAAATTACCCTGTGAGTCGCCCATATACCTGCCATTCAAGATCCGTAAACCTGCTTCAATGCAAATTTCTAACATTAATTTTCCTTGCAAATTAGTGATTTTATCTCTGTTATTTCTCTTTATGTATATGTATCAGGTAGAAGGTGTTGGTTAGATCCAGGAAAACCACCATCATTTTCAACAAAATCTAATTCAGTTCCTGTTCTACTGTTAAAGTCTCCTGCAAGCAAAATCTTGCCATTATTGGAATAAGCTAAAATATCTCTACTCAAGTTAATAAAATCATTTTCGTTTTCATTATTCGATGTTCTTGGTTTTATGTATAAAAACGCTATATAAATATCAGATTCTAAGTCGAAGAATTCTCTATGCAATTTAACCCATAATCCATAACTTTTCTTTGCTATAAGTGAAATTCCAAGATGAATTCTGTCATGATAATACAGAATAATACCACCTGAGCGTCTTCCCTTTTTAGCTTTCTTTTTGCCCGGCATATGAAAATGTCTATATTTTGGCAGGTCTATGGATGACTCACCATGAGTCCATGTTTCAACTAAACAAAATATGTCATAATTATTTACAATATTCTCAAGTTTATCTTCCCGATAACCTGCAATATTCCAACAACTTATTTTCAACATAGTTCAAAATTGTAAATAAGTAATCATCATAGAGGTACACAGTCAAATAATTGAATGTATTTATTTCTTTCATCTTGTGTGTGCAATGTATAACTTTTTAGCTTTTTTAAATTTATTTATTTATTTATTTATTTATTTTTTTTTTTTTTTTTTACTAAATATTAATAAATTTCGTTTACTTCGAATTAACTGGCATAATTGTTTGTATATGCTTATTGAAATGTAGATAATGTATCTTGCTGTTACCTTTACACGCGTCTTATATGGACATGTAGATAATGTAATGGAAAATTGCTATGTACCCATTGCACACACTAATGAAGAATTATCTGTGTAAACATTCTTATTATCCGATCGTGATATTTTGAAAGAGTTATCTCTCTTTGTTTATAACTTTTTGTGTATATGTTCAATCAAAGTTTTGAAATATTTCCAAAGCGAAATAGTAATAATGTAACAATTAAACATTCATAAAACACTTGCAAACAACACTTTTTTAAAAAATTACGAAACATTCCAAAAATATATGGGAATGAATTTTCAACATAACTTTATAAACAACTAGACAATTTTAGAAATATTCACGTATCTCTCATATTCGTGACTAGCATCAAAAACATTTTACGTCTGTGTGTGTGTGTGTATGCATGCACGCGCACACACACGAATGTGGGTACATAAACCGATACAAGCACACACACTCACACTCATGGTTATATATAACTATACATGTATATGCAAGCCGTATATATACACAAACATATACCATCCTATAATAGTATCATTCACAATTCCCCATCAAAGTATATATATATATATATATATATAAATCGTCACATTTATTGTTTTATACAATAGATATGAACCGTCTTAGTACCATCAGTAATTTACCCATCATATTGCGGCCACCATTGTGACTGCCCCAATAATTGTCTTTCACATTGTGCATCAAGACAAAATGTTTTGTCTTTTCCAACTCATCTCTAAATTCAAGTACTTGACTATATTTTAATAAAAGTATCATCCACATAACATATATTTTATATTCATACCATGATAAACAACAGTGTATATGTTTGGAAAGGCGTTTTGCCTCTAATGCATTATCTGCTGAAAGTATGACCTGTGAAAAGTAAAATTCATTTCAAATATTGATATAACTGTTCGGAGCTCTCAAAACTTATTCCATTAAAAAATATAGTACAGGGATAGAAGTTTGATAATGAAGAGGATTTACCCTTAAACTGTAATATTTGACATTTTGCATTATTTAGTCACAATTGATTGATAATATCGCTCAAAGCAGACTTTAAATCGAAATTAACATTGACTCTATCTCTATTTTGCGAAGCCCGGATGATCCTTTGGTGTCCGTTCGGTACTCTCTGTCTTTGCCACTGTCGTTGTCCACCTGACCTTCCACTACTTGCTCGATAATGATCTTCATTTCGGTCAGAATATTGACTGTATGGTGTCATACCAAACTTTTCATTTAAGTAGGTTTTGATGATTTTTACCAATGCTACAGTTCCACTCTTAGAGAAGTGAATTCCGTCTTGAGCAAAGAGATGTTGGTGTTCTTGGCATTCGGAGATATATTTATCAGTATTCTCTATAATATTTATTTTGCAATGCTGTTCAAGGTCCAAAAGCTTGCAGTTATATTTTCTAACTTTTCTATTAAAATCTCTTTGTCCTAACCTAATGAAGGCTGGTAACACACTAACTGGATTGTCAGGAAGTTTCAAATTTAAGAGATTGACTAGGGATTCTATGTCTTCTATTACTGTATCAACTTCTTTGTGATGTAAATCATTGCTTCCAACAGCAATTATTATTTCTTCATGTTTGGGTATATTTTTAGCTCACCTGACCGAAGGTCATGTGAGCTTATGGCATAGCGCAGCGTGTGTATGTGCGTGTGTGCGTGTGTGCGTGTGTGCGTCGTTAACACCTATTTTCGACTTCTCCTCTGAAACTACCGGACAGTTTTTAATGAAACTTTGTCAGAAGTATATATGGGCCGGTGCAATTCAGATTTGTTCGTGGCGTTGCCATGGCTACCATAACTAGGTCAAGGTGACCTAGGGGTGCAAAAATCTTAAAAAATCTTCTTCTCCGAAAGTACTGATTGGAGAAAAAATCTGATGTGATATTTGGCTTCTCTAGGGTCTTAAGCCTATAGTTTGTTCATTTTGTAAAATTCGGATAAAAAATAGGTTACGCGTTTTTGCGTCAAATTTTGAAAAAATCGTAAAATAGCTTCAAATTGTTATAACTTGACTATTTGACCAGATGATGACATGGGGTTTTCAGTTTTGACATCTTCTTGTTAGTATCTTCAAAATGAGGTCAAGGTCAATTGTGAAGGTCGTGACCTAATTTTTTTTACCTCTGATTATAATTATTATCTCGAAAACTATAAACTTTTTGTATAGACATGTATATTAGAATGTTGTAGGTATTGATACAACGATCATTTTGATGTATAGAAAAAGGTCATGGGTTCAAAGGTCAAGGTCACAGATGCGAAACAATACGGAAATGGTTAATTATCTCGAAAACTATAAACATTTTGTATAGGCATGTATATTAGAATGTTGTAGGTATTGATACAACGATCATTTTGATGTATAGAAAAAGGTTATGGGTTCAAAGGTCAAGGTCACAGATGTGAAACAATACTGAAATTGTTAATTATCTCGAAAACTATAAACTTTTTGTATAGGCATGTATATTAGAATGTTGTAGGTATTGATACAACGATCATTTTGATGTATAGAAAAAGGTCATGGGTTCAAAGGTCAAGGTCACAGATGCGAAACAATACCGAAATGGTTAATTATCTCGAAAACTATAAACTTTTTGTATAGGCATGTATATTAGAATGTTGTAGGTATTGATACAAAGATCATTTTGATGTATAGAAAAAGGTCATGGGTTCAAAGGTCAAGGTCACAGATGTGAAACAATACCGAAATGGTTAATTATCTCGAAAACTATAAACTTTTTGTATAGGCATGTATAATAGAATGTTGTAGGTATTGATACAACGATCATTTTGATGTATAGAAAAAGGTCATGGGTTCAAAGGTCAAGGTCACAGATGCGAAACAATACCGAAATGGTTAATTATCTCGAAAACTATAAACATTTTGTATAGGCATGTATATTAGAATGTTGTAGGTATTGATACAACGATCATTTTGATGTATAGAAAAAGGTCATGGGTTCAAAGGTCAAGGTCACAGATGTGAAACAATACTGAAATGGTTAATTATCTCGAAAACTATAAACTTTTTGTATAGGCATGTATATTAAAATGTTGTAGATATTGATACAACGATCATTTTGATGTATAGAAAAAGGTCATGGGTTCAAAGGTCAAGGTCACAGATGCGAAACAATACAGAAATGGTTAATTATCTCGAAAACTATAAACTTTTTGTATAGGCATGTATATTAGCATGTTGTAGGTATTGATACAACAATCATTTTGATGTATAGAAAAAAGGTCATGGGTTCAAAGGTCAAGGTCACAGATGTGAAACAATACCGAAATGGTTAATTATCTCGAAAACTATAAAGTTTTTGTATAGGCATGTATATTAGAATGTTGTAGGTATCGATTCAATGATCATTTTGATGTATAGAAAAAGGTCATGGGTTCCAAGGTCAAGGTCACAGATGTGAAACAATACTGAAATGGTTAATTACCTTGAAAACTATTAACTTTTTGTATAGGCATGTATACTAGAATGTTGTAGGTATTGATACAACAGTTATCATGATGAAAAAAAAAGTCATTGGGGTTTAGTATTTATGTTTTCTTTAAATCTATCAGCTAGCCATTAGTTATCAGGTGAGCGTATCAGGCCCATGGGCCTCTTGTTATAGTTATTGTTTATATATTCTTTTGCTCCTTGAATGTTTTTCTTTTCCAATACTACTGCTTTGACTTTTTCATCTTTGTACATTTTTTTTGAGTTTACACCATTTCCATGAGAGTCAAATAGTATAGTTGCTGTTTTAGGTTTGTTCTGATTTTGATCGGTGTATCGTTACGCTGCTGGTCCAGATCATGCCTTGATGTAATTACTGGTTGTGTCCTTCTGTTTATGTCAGGTTTGTTAGGGGTTTCTTTCCTGACTGGACTATAACTATTCCCTGTAGTTTCCTTTTCCTGATCTTGGAAATTTAAAGCAGGAAGTTGTGATTGTTGACCCTCTAGATTATTGCATTTTTCCTGTAGATCACAGTTTTGTCTTCTAAGTTGAGTTAATGTTTGCTCTAACATTGCACAATGATTTTGTAGCTGTAAATAATGCTGTTCTTTTTCAATTTTTTCACTTTCAAGCTGGTTATATTGTAATTGTTGTCTTTGATATGCATGTTCTAGATAATTGTATTTTTCCTGCAAGTCATCGTTTTTTGTCCCAAGTTCATTTATTGTCTGTTCTAACTTTGTATGATGATTTTGTAGTTGTAAGCAGTGTTGTTCCTTAGTTTGTGTATCTTTGATATGTTTTAGGTCGTAAGACATTTCTTGAAATTTGTTTTCTAACGAGTTGCATACGTCTTTCACTTTGTTCATGTCATCAGATAAATTTTTCATGTTACAGAATTCAGTTTCTAGTTTTTGGAGGGTTGATACTATGTTTAAATTTGCTATTAAATTTTCATTATCCTGCACTGTTTTGAAATGTGATTGCAAATTTTCATCGTTTTTAGGTACTGGTAGCTTGGAGCGAGGTAATTTGTCTTTTTGTGTATTCTTGTGTTTTTGCTGGTTTATCACGGGTTTTTCCGTTAATGTCTCATCGTTTATATCTGTAACACATTCTTCATCTAATCTATCTATACCTAATCCAGCTAACTGTTTAGGTGTGGTGTCATCTGTTATGTCTGAGACACGTAATGAAGGACTCTGTTTTTCTTCTGTAATTTTTGAAACTATACTTTTTAAAAATTGGGAAATGTTTGTTTACAAACAAATCTTTGTTATTTCCCTGTGCCTGAATTGTACCGGTTTTGACAAAAAAAGTGATTTTGTAGAGTAGTGTTTTGGTGTTGCAGTCCTGGTTTTGAGATATTTTGTGCACATCAATTACAATACTGTAAGGAATATCTCTATTTAACTCAGTGTATGGTTCCCATACAGATGGCTCATCATGCCAATTTATTATGTATTCAGTGCTTTGGCCTAAATGGTCATAGTATAAACATAATAAAGATTTTATCCAGTCATGTATTCTCTCTCTGTTTATGTGGAACGCCACCATTCTAGCATCAGTTTTATAAAGATCTAAATTCAGCTGTTCCAAATAAGTTTTATTTGCTTTGCCAGTTCTGGGATGTAATATTTGTGGAAAATATTCGTCTGGATAATCTTGTAAAACTTTATCCATGGATAAATCAAGAGTTTGTAGATCTATATGTACTGTCATTTTGACCTTGGGCACTACGTTTTCGGGGGGGATTCTGTTACCCTTCGATATTGAAATATTTATGATATAGTTCTTATAAAAATGTTAATATTTGTGTTCTATATAACTTCAATTTCATTGCCTGTATACCTCCAGATCACTACTTATCATTAATGTGAGAAAACATCTACAGTGTTGGAACTCATTGTTTAGCGTCTTTTTTCACGTCCGCCATCATGACGTCATGTCAATGGTATAACGCAAAATAACGCAAAGATTATCATTTATGTCCGACAGTGCTACATATCGGCACCCGCGTGTTCTTTACGAAAGCGCTTTAAATCGACACCCGTGTGCTCTGTACGACAGCGTTATATTTCGACACCCATGTGTTCTTAACGACAGCGCTTCAATCGGTGCCCATGTGTTCTTTACGACGGCGCTTGAATTGGTGCCAGTGTGTTCTTAACGACAGCGCTTGCATCGGTGCCCGTGTGTTCTTTACGACAGCGCTTGAATCGGTGCCCGTGTTCTTAATGACGGCGCTTGAATCGGTACCCGTGTGTTCATAACGACAGCGCTTCAATCGGTGCCCGTGTATTCATAACGACGGCGCTTCAACCGGTGCCCGTGTGTTCTTAACGGTGGTGCTTCAATCGGTGCCCGTGTGTTCTTAACGACAGCGCTTGCATCGGTGCCCGTGTGTTCTTTACGACAGCGCTTGAATCGGTGCCCGTGTTCTTAATGACGGCGCTTGAATCGGTACCCGTGTGTTCTTAACGACAGCGCTTCAATTCGTGCCCATGTGTTCTTAACGACAGCGCTTCAATCGGTGCCCGTGTATTCATAACGACGGCGCTTCAACCGGTGCCCGTGTATTCTTAACGGTGGTGCTTCAATCGGTGCCCGTGTGTTCTTAACGACGGCACTTCAATCGTGCCCGTGTGTTCTTAACGATGGCGCTTCAATCGGAGCCCGTGTATTCTTTACGACGGCGCTTCAATCGGTGCCCGTGTGTTCTTAACGACAGCGCTTCAATCGGTGCCCGTGTTTTTGACGGCGCTTTAATCGGTGCCCGTGTGTTCTTAACGACGGCGCTTCAATCGGTGCCGTGTGTTCTTTAAGACAGCGATTCATATCCGCGGAAAAACACAAAACCGCATTCCGTAAACAACATTTCCTACAGGCCTGGTTTGAGCGCATTGACCTGTATTCTATAAAATAGAATTTTGAACAGATACACCACTTTAAGCAAAATAAATCAAATGGTTATCGTCTCAGTGAGGTTTGACTGGAGATGTTCATCTAGTTAGTCAATTTCATTTTGATTCCTTAATGTTGAGTTGTTACAGCGTTCATTGCCACATATGAACAGACAAACAGCTACCATTGCCTGTTGTCGTCATAGCAACTGAATCAGTGAGAAGCGTTTACATCACCTGATATTAAAGACGTTGCTAAATCATCTACAGCCAAATTATAAAATGCACAAAAATTTACGTGCTTGTTCAAGATTTTTTCTTGTTCATTTTTCATGATCTGTACAGTAGATCTATTATTGTCTAAAATTTTGTTGTATAGTTCTTACAAGCCTACAGTGTGGCAAATAGGAAGAAAGATTATATCAATAAACAACAAGACGAAAACGGAAAAAATTCATTTTCCGGAAACCGTATCGTCGACATAAAATTAATAATTTATATTAAATTATACTGCGTTTTACAGAGATATCTACTGACTTTTAATGAATTACATGTCTTAGAAACTTAATAAAATTTTAGCCAAAAATGGGGGGGGGGGGGGGGGGGGGGGAAACTGCCCTTTTCCTACGGGCCTGATTACAACAACAACAACACTGCGATCGTAATCATAACATCATAACAGCTACTGGATAGATCGGCGTTTGAAATTTGAGCAAAAGCATAGGACAAAAGAGTGAGAAAAACGAACGTTTGAGCGACAAAGTAATAGACATTTGAGCGACAGAATTTTTACCCATTTGAGAGAAATTCCAAATACATGGTAGACAATTGAGGGATATTTTTTCTTAACCTCTTCCTTTAGCAGGACTGAAGTCCGCTGTTGCCCTGCTCACCGTCGTAAAGATTGAAGAAGGATAAAGTTTTTTAACCAAAGTAAAATTTATAAAATCTATTAAAAATCTATCACTACATCACATCAAACTGTGTTCAAAACTTTGTAAAAATTTACAGGATAAAGCTTAAAGTAAAAAAGAAGTATGTTTTTGAAAAGCACCAAACGTCAATTCTGTAGCGGTACTCGATCATATAAAATACTCTTTAGGTCTGTAAATATACAGGTGAGTAGATTTAAACTGTCACTCAAATGTCCATCGTAAAATACAGGATGTCGCTCAAATGTCCACTAGGAGTTTTTTTTTAATTTTCGTTCAAATGTCCTGTGCCCGGAAAGATACATAACTATGATAGTATCCGTCAAAACATCAGAGATACGTGAATCTGGTTGCTATAGATACAAGACATTTGTTTAGAGGTTCCTTTTCAATGAAATATGAACCGAAAGAATTTAAAATAGTCCAAGCCAAAGGGGATTTTGGTATAGACGGGTAGTCGCTATAGTAGACAGTTTTAATTTAAGATATATATACCTTTATTTCAGCCCCACCCAGAAACATATTTAACCCAGCACCCTGGATGTTTAACGACTTTGATACACCAGACTCGATGGATTTTGGAATGGACGGCTTCGGAGGAGATTTTTGGTGAAATAAAAAATTAAAATAAACTATTATTTAATTGTATTTTCTGTTTTGAGTTAAACTTAGAAAATTTGCAAATAATATCATGTTCATTTACATGTACTTTGCAACAACCAACACAATCGAGAACATGAAGCGACAACTGTAAAAAAAATGAAATAAACAGCGAAACAAGACAAAGCTACCACGTACATGTGTATTTGTATCCGAATATGGACACGGGTCAGGAGTAAATGTTCAGTGTAGTGGTTAAAGGGTATATATTGACACTAATAAAGGACAGTGGGACACTACTGTACAACCAGTGATTTATTTAAGAAATGACATTCTGATCATGGTATTTCAAGGGGTAATGAAAGATAGTTTGGCACGCGCCACACTATCTTTCATTACCCCTTGAAATACCATGAGCAGAAATGTCATTTCTTATATTTACAATTCTTTCTTTTAATAAATATTTTGTACCTTGGCGCTATTTTTTCCATATTTGCTCGTGTGATATAGGGGTTTTAGCCATGCGAGATCGACGTGTCTCACATGACCACGCGACCCCCTGTGTAGGACATGACGTAATATTGCGGGAAAATTGATACATATCAAGGGTCATGACCCCCATTGTCTTTCATTGGGAATTGAAATACAATTGCTTCTGTATGTTTCATCGAAGACAGGTACAGTCATATTGTAAATATAAATAAATCAAATAAGCCTAGTTAGTCACCCAAACATAATGTAAATGTGTTCACTATGTAACCAATTGCGCATCATTCTGAAAGCGGTTTTCATCCCTTGGTCCGGACTTTTGGTATTATAACATTTAACGAATTTATCGTTCATGTATTTAATAAAACATTACACACTATATGATATTTTATTTGTCTTGAGAACCTACCAGGGAAAGCTCTGTTGATAGAGTGTGCGCTCCGTAAATGAGATCTCGTGGCTTTGAAACCTGACCGAGTCTGACCAAAAATGTAAGAAGGCAGTGGCTGTTCTTTTGCCAATCAATCAGCAAAACGAATTCAAAGTCACTGTTCTTTCAGATAGGAACTTAAAATAAAGAGGTCACGGTAGGCGTGACACAATAAAGAACCCTGGTATATAATGCCACTATTGCAACGCATAGAAAATAATTCTGCACCTTCACCTATAGCTAACGACGTATCGATATAAGTGAAATATTCTTAAAACTAATAAAGGACGAATCTAAATAGGCAGGTTGTTCTTATATTCAGGTTCAAGTAATATAAATCAGGAGAAATTTGAATAAGACATGTTTCACTTTATTTTATCTGGTGGTCCTTAAACATAGGTGAGCTTTAAGGCAGGTTTGACTGTATATTTATCTGGTGGTCCTTATATAGAGGTGAACTTTATGGTAAGTGTGTGTATATTTATCTGGTGGTCCTTATATAGAGGTGACCTTTATGGTAGATGTGTGTATATTTATCTGGTGGTCCTTATATAGAGGTGACCTGTAAGACAGGCGTGTGTATATTTATCTGGTGGTCCTTATATAGAGGTGAACTTTAAGGCAGGTGTGTGTATATTTATCTGGTGGTCCTTAGATAGAGGTGACCATTAAGGCAGGTTTGACTGTATATTAATCTGGTGGTCTTTATACAGAGGTGACCTTTAAGACAGGTTTGACTGTATATCAATTTAGTGGTCCTTATATACAGGTTACCTTAAAGACAGGTTTGATTGTATATTTATCTAGTGGTCTTTATATACAGGTGACCTTAAAGACAGGTTTGACTGTATATTTATCTAGTGGTCCTTATATAGAGGTGACCTTTAAGGCAGGTTTGACTGTATATATATCTGGTGGTCCTTATATAAAGGTGACCTTTAAGACAGGTTTGACTGTATATTTATCTGGTGGTCCTTATATATAGGTGACCTTTATGGCAGGTGTGTGTGTGTATCTATCTGGTGGTCCTTATATACAGGTGACCTTAAAGACAGGTTTGACTGTATATTTATCTGGTGGTCCTTATATAGAGGTGACCTTTAAGACAGGTTTGACTGTATATCTATCTGGTGGTCCTTATATAGAGATGACATTTAAGACAGGTTTGACTGTATATTTATCTAGTGGTCCTTATATAGAGGTGACCTTTAAGACAGGTTTGACTGTATATTTATCTGGTGGTCCTTATATATAGGTGACCTTTATGGCAGGTGTGTGTGTGTATCTATCTGGTGGTCCTTATATACAGGTGACCTTAAAGACAGGTTTGACTGTATATTTATCTGGTGGTTCTTTTATACAGGTGAACTTTAAGACAGGTTTGACTGTATTTTTATCTAATGGACCTTATATAAAGGTGACCTTTAAGGCAGGTGTGTGTATATTTATCTGATGGTTCATATATAGAGGTGACTTTTAAGGCAGGTTTGAATGTATATCTATCTGGTGGTCCTTATATAAAGGTGACCTTTAAGACAGGTGTGTGTATATCTATCTGGTGGTCCTTATATAAAGGTGACCTTTAAGACAGGTGTGTGTATATCTATCTGGTGGTCCTTATGTAGAGGTGACCTTTAAGGCAGATGTGTGTATATCATCTGGTGGTCCTTATATAGAGGTGACCTATAAGACTGGTTTGACTGTATATTTATCTTGTGATCCTTATATAGAGGTGTGTAGCAACCCACTTTGAAAAAATTTTTCAAATCGTGTCAAATTCGGGACAAGCTCAACGCACTTTGAAAAAATTTTTCAAAGTGTGTTAAAAAATGGTTCAGCTCAACGCACTTTGAAAAATACTTCAAAGTGCGTTAATGAGGTACATATAAAATTCGACCCACTTTGAAAAAAAGATACGCACTTTGAATTTTTTTTCAAACTGTTGAATGCGAGACAAGTTCAACGCGAATTGAAAAAAAAATCAAACTGCGTCAAATGAGGTACATTTAAATTTATTTCACTTCGTTCAACGCATATTTTCATTTGTGATTGAATAATCTACAACAGCCAACACAAGTTTTAACCAACATAACTAATAGCAGGGTTAGTTTGTATGTCGCTGAATGTGAAAACCAGTTTCAAAATGTGGTTAGCAGCCTAGAGTGTCGGGGTGAGGAGAAGGGGTTACAAGTGGGGACATTTTGGGAAAACACCTATCTTTGCGATATGTAGCACCTATACCATATATATCCTGACCGTAAACCATGTATATTTACAATGAAACCACTGGGCCAATTTGAACCAGATTTGGTGTGAAAGGCCCATGGTTTGTAAAGATTAAACGTTTTGTTGGCGTTCCCGCGCCATATCCAAGATACCGGCCGTTACTATAAACGCATAATCGGCCGTTTTAGTCTTATGTGTTGTCCGATTTAGTTCAAATTTGAAGCTGGAATGTATATATAAGTTTGGCCATTGAACACATAAATCCACACAAACAATACCAATGTGTATTCCTTTCTCGCGAAACTAAATAGCTTGCAAATATGTGTAAGAAAAGAAGCGCGGATCTCCAGACAGACATGGAAGTGAAATCAGGTGCTCCGGGAGTAGTATCTCCTGCTCAAATGCGTAGTATGGTAGTAGGTGTATGTTCAGGAGAGGAAACACAAATACTTAATTGGTGTTAAAGATATCTAAAAATTGTGGAACTGGACAAATGCCAGTAACCAAAAGCTCTCCCCCCGAAAAAAACCCACCAACAACAATCGACAATAAAAAATTTAAGGCCCGTTGCCATCATGGTACGACTTGGACCTACATTCGATATAAAGGGTTGGTGTGGTTAACCGGTGTATGGCGGGCTGTGAGACCCTATATGTCAGACATGGGGCGAATTACATTGCAATGTACATGTAATGCATTACATTACAATTACTTTGGCAAAACTAGCATTATATTACAATTACAATTACTTGCATTTTGGAAAGTAATGCATTGTATTACAATTACATGTACTTTACTAAAGTAATGCATTATATTACACATTACATTTCATAAATTTTATTAGCAAAAGAATTTAAACATATATAGATGAGAGATGTTTCCTGTTTGGAATTTGAAATTTAGGGTTAAGGAGTGCACTTTATCGTGTAACATCTGCGTCGACATGGGGCATCGGTTGTAAGGTCTTATCCAAATTACCCCAATGGCTTTCATTTCACAATATCATTTTCAAGAAGTCTTGGTCAGATCCTGCCGGGGTTCGAACCAGTGATCTCTCACACACGGAAATTATCTTCCATGACAGAAAGTACATTATTAAACATGCCATAACAAATAAATAAAATTCAACCCATCGAAGAGGGGCGGGGGTGACCAATAACAAATCAAAAAATTATATCTTCGAAGAGGCGACTAATAAATATCCTGGGGACGTGAAATTCATCTCGGAACTCCCTTGTAGTAGCCTTGTCACAGCTGAAAATGACTGTTCACATATACATGAACCATGAATAGCCGAGATATTACCAATGTGAAAAAAATTACACTTTATCATTTTTTAGTTGTTGCATTTGTGGTAAAATTTTACTACATTTGTGAAAAACATTTACTATATTTGTGACCAAACTTACTACATTTGTGGTTCGATACTACACATATGTGACACTTTTTATTACATTTCAGATTTGTAAAAGTTACTACATTTGTGGTAGTTACTACATATAGGGGTCCCACACGCGCCAAACCTCCTACTTTTCATGTAGTAAAGCGCATTATTATTTTTGGCTGCTACATCAATTGCAGTTATATCGGCTATAATTGCCATTGTTCCGACGTCCTGACTGCTTAACTATCAAGGGTTCTCATGTCGTTATATAGTTGTATTCCAGACCTGTTTATATTACTAGAATACGCTAGCACACACACACACACACACACACACACACACACACACACACACACACACACACACCAAATTGACAAAGGTCGACAAGTTGGCAATTCGTTTTCTTTTAATAAAATCTCTCTCTCCTCTCTCTCTCTCTCTCTCTCTCTCTCTCTCTCTCTGTATGCTTTGCCATTTTGAACTGCCTGGTGCACGTTTATTCCTGTTGGTTATTATCGGGTCTCCCGTAAAGAAGAGCTCCAAGAAAATTGTTGAAATCAAAGATGTTTTATGGTTGAAAAGAAAATTTTTCAAAGTGCGTAATTTTTCAAAGTGGGTTGTCACACGTGTTTTTTAACGCTGTTTGAAATAAAATAAATATTTTTTTCAAAGTGCGTTGAGCTGAACAATTTTTAACGCACTTTGAAAATTTTTTTCAAAGTGCGTTGAGCTTGTCCCGAATTTAACGCGATTTGAAAATTTTTTTCAAAGTGCGTAATTTTTTCAAAGTGGGTTGTTACAGAGGTGACCTTTTAGGCAGGTGTCACTGTATATTTTATCTGGTGATCCTTCGACACAGGCTTGACAGTATATTTATCTGGTGGTCCTAATATAGAGGTGACCTAAAAGGCAGGTTTGACTGTATATTTATTTGGTGGTCCTTATATAGAAGTGACCGTTAAGGCAGGTGTCACTGTAAATCTATCTGGTGGTCGTTATATAGAGATGACCTTTAAGACAGGTTTGACTGTATATTTATCTGGTGGTCCTTATATAGAGGTGACCTTTAAGGCAGGTTTGACTGTATATTTATCTGGTGGTCCTTATATAGAGGTGACCTTTAAGGCAGGTTTGACTGTATTTATCTGGTGGTCGTTATATAGATGTGACCTTTAAGGCAGGTTTGACTGTATATTTATCTAGTGGTCCTTATATAGAGGTGACCTTTAAGACAGGTTTGACTGTATATTTATCTGGTGGTCCTTATATAGAGGTGACCTTTAAGACAGGTTTGACTGTATATTTATCTAGTGGTCCTTATATAGAGGTGACCTTTAAGACAGGTTTCACTGTATATTTATCTGGTGGTCCTTATATAGAGGTGACCTTTAAGGCAGGTTTGACTGTATATTTATCTGGTGGTCCTTATATAGAGGTGACCTTTAAGGCAGGTTTGACTGTATATTTATCTAGTGGTCCTTATATAGAGGTGACCTTTAAGACAGGTTTGACTGTATATTTATCTGGTGGTCCTTATATAGAGGTGACCTTTAAGGCAGGTTTGACTGTATATTTATCTAGTGGTCCTTATATAGAGGTGACCTTTAAGACAGGTTTGACTGTATATTTATCTGGTGGTCCTTATATAGATGTGACCTTTAAGGCAGGTTTGACTGTATATTTATCTAGTGGTCCTTATATAGAGGTGACCTTTAAGACAGGTTTGACTGTATATTTATCTGGTGGTCCTTATATAGAGGTGACCTTTAAGACAGGTTTGACTGTATATTTATCTAGTGGTCCTTATATAGAGGTGACCTTTAAGACAGGTTTGACTGTATATTTATCTGGTGGTCCTTATATAGAGGTGACCTTTAAGGCAGGTTTGACTGTATATTTATCTAGTGGTCCTTATATAGAGGTGACCTTTAAGGCAGGTTTGACTGTATATTTATCTAGTGGTCCTTATATAGAGGTGACCTTTAAGGCAGGTTTGACTGTATATTTATCTGGTGGTCGTTATATAGAGGTGACCTTTAAGGCAGGTTTGACTGTATATTTATCTAGTGGTCCTTATATAGAGGTGACCTTTAAGGCAGGTTTGACTGTATATTTATCTAGTGGTCCTTATATAGAGGTGACCTTTAAGACAGGTTTGACTGTATATTTATCTGGTGGTCCTTATATAGAGGTGACTTTAAGGCAGGTTTGACTGTATATTTATCTAGTGGTCCTTATATAGAGGTGACCTTTAAGGCAGGTTTGACTGTATATTTATCTGGTGGTCCTTATATAGATGTGACCTTTAAGACAGGTTTGACTGTATATTTATCTAGTGGTCCTTATATAGAGGTGACCTTTAAGACAGGTTTGACTGTATATTTATCTAGTGGTCCTTATATAGAGGTGACCTTTAAGGCAGGTTTGACTGTATATTTATCTAGTGGTCCTTATATAGAGGTGACCTTTAAGACAGGTTTGACTGTATATTTATCTGGTGGTCCTTATATAGAGGTGACCTTTAAGGCAGGTTTGACTGTATATTTATCTAGTGGTCCTTATATAGAGGTGACCTTTAAGACAGGTTTGACTGTATATTTATCTAGTGGTCCTTATATAGAGGTGACCTTTAAGACAGGTTTGACTGTATATTTATCTGGTGGTCCTTATATAGATGTGACCTTTAAGGCAGGTTTGACTGTATATTTATCTAGTGGTCCTTATATAGAGGTGACCTTTAAGGCAGGTTTGACTGTATATTTATCTAGTGGTCCTTATATAGAGGTGACCTTTAAGACAGGTTTGACTGTATATTTATCTGGTGGTCCTTATATAGAGGTGACCTTTAAGGCAGGTTTGACTGTATATTTATCTAGTGGTCCTTATATAGAGGTGACCTTTAAGACAGGTTTGACTGTATATTATCTAGTGGTCCTTATATAGAGGTGACCTTTAAGGCAGGTTTGACTGTATATTTATCTAGTGGTCCTTATATAGAGGTGACCTTTAAGACAGGTTTGACTGTATATTTATCTGGTGGTCCTTATATAGAGGTGACCTTTAAGGCAGGTTTGACTGTATATTTATCTGGTGGTCCTTATATAGAGGTGACCTTTAAGGCAGGTTTGACTGTATATTTATCTGGTGGTCCTTATATAGAGGTGACCTTTAAGGCAGGTTTGACTGTATATTTATCTAGTGGTCCTTATATAGAGGTGACCTTTAAGGCAGGTTTGACTGTATATTTATCTAGTGGTCCTTATATAGAGGTGACCTTTAAGGCAGGTTTGACTGTATATTTATCTGGTGGTCGTTATATAGATGTGACCTTTAAGGCAGGTTTGACTGTATATTTATCTAGTGGTCCTTATATAGAGGTGACCTTAAGGCAGGTTTGACTGTATATTTATCTAGTGGTCCTTATATAGAGGTGACCTTTAAGACAGGTTTGACTGTATATTTATCTGGTGGTCCTTATATAGAGGTGACCTTTAAGGCAGGTTTGACTGTATATTTATCTAGTGGTCCTTATATAGAGGTGACCTTTAAGACAGGTTTGACTGTATATTTATCTGGTGGTCCTTATATAGATGTGACCTTTAAGGCAGGTTTGACTGTATATTTATCTAGTGGTCCTTATATAGAGGTGACCTTTAAGGCAGGTTTGACTGTATATTATCTGGTGGTCGTTATATAGATGTGACCTTTAAGGCAGGTTTGACTGTATATTTATCTAGTGGTCCTTATATAGAGGTGACCTTTAAGGCAGGTTTGACTGTATATTTATCTGGTGGTCCTTATATATGTGACCTTTAAGACAGGTTTGACTGTATATTTATCTGGTGGTCCTTATATAGAGGTGACCTTTAAGACAGGTTTGACTGTATATTTATCTGGTGGTCCTTATATAGAGGTGACCTTTAAGGCAGGTTTGACTGTATATTTATCTGGTGGTCCTTATATATATGTGACCTTTAAGACAGGTTTGACTGTATATTTATCTGGTGGTCCTTATATAGAGGTGACCTTTAAGGCAGGTTTGACTGTATATTTATCTGGTGGTCGTTATATAGATGTGACCTTTAAGGCAGGTTTGACTGTATATTTATCTAGTGGTCCTTATATAGAGGTGACCTTTAAGACAGGTTTGACTGTATATTTATCTGGTGGTCCTTATATAGAGGTGACCTTTAAGACAGGTTTGACTGTATATTTATCTAGTGGTCCTTATATAGAGGTGACCTTTAAGACAGGTTTGACTGTATATTTATCTGGTGGTCCTTATATAGAGGTGACCTTTAAGGCAGGTTTGACTGTATATTTATCTGGTGGTCCTTATATAGAGGTGACCTTTAAGGCAGGTTTGACTGTATATTTATCTAGTGGTCCTTATATAGAGGTGACCTTTAAGACAGGTTTGACTGTATATTTATCTGGTGGTCCTTATATAGAGGTGACCTTTAAGGCAGGTTTGACTGTATATTTATCTAGTGGTCCTTATATAGAGGTGACCTTTAAGACAGGTTTGACTGTATATTTATCTGGTGGTCCTTATATAGATGTGACCTTTAAGGCAGGTTTGACTGTATATTTATCTAGTGGTCCTTATATAGAGGTGACCTTTAAGACAGGTTTGACTGTATATTTATCTGGTGGTCCTTATATAGAGGTGACCTTTAAGACAGGTTTGACTGTATATTTATCTAGTGGTCCTTATATAGAGGTGACCTTTAAGACAGGTTTGACTGTATATTTATCTGGTGGTCCTTATATAGAGGTGACCTTTAAGGCAGGTTGACTGTATATTTATCTAGTGGTCCTTATATAGAGGTGACCTTTAAGGCAGGTTTGACTGTATATTTATCTAGTGGTCCTTATATAGAGGTGACCTTTAAGGCAGGTTTGACTGTATATTTATCTGGTGGTCGTTATATAGAGGTGACCTTTAAGGCAGGTTTGACTGTATATTTATCTAGTGGTCCTTATATAGAGGTGACCTTTAAGGCAGGTTTGACTGTATATTTATCTAGTGGTCCTTATATAGAGGTGACCTTTAAGACAGGTTTGACTGTATATTTATCTGGTGGTCCTTATATAGAGGTGACTTTAAGGCAGGTTTGACTGTATATTTATCTAGTGGTCCTTATATAGAGGTGACCTTTAAGACAGGTTTGACTGTATATTTATCTGGTGGTCCTTATATAGATGTGACCTTTAAGGCAGGTTTGACTGTATATTTATCTAGTGGTCCTTATATAGAGGTGACCTTTAAGGCAGGTTTGACTGTATATTTATCTAGTGGTCCTTATATAGAGGTGACCTTTAAGACAGGTTTGACTGTATATTTATCTGGTGGTCCTTATATAGAGGTGACCTTTAAGGCAGGTTTGACTGTATATTTATCTAGTGGTCCTTATATAGAGGTGACCTTTAAGACAGGTTTGACTGTATATTTATCTAGTGGTCCTTATATAGAGGTGACCTTTAAGGCAGGTTTGACTGTATATTTATCTAGTGGTCCTTATATAGAGGTGACCTTTAAGACAGGTTTGACTGTATATTTATCTGGTGGTCCTTATATAGAGGTGACCTTTAAGGCAGGTTTGACTGTATATTTATCTGGTGGTCCTTATATAGAGGTGACCTTTAAGGCAGTTTGACTGTATATTTATCTGGTGGTCCTTATATAGAGGTGACCTTTAAGGCAGGTTTGACTGTATATTTATCTAGTGGTCCTTATATAGAGGTGACCTTTAAGGCAGGTTTGACTGTATATTTATCTAGTGGTCCTTATATAGAGGTGACCTTTAAGGCAGGTTTGACTGTATATTTATCTGGTGGTCGTTATATAGATGTGACCTTTAAGGCAGGTTTGACTGTATATTTATCTAGTGGTCCTTATATAGAGGTGACCTTTAAGGCAGGTTTGACTGTATATTTATCTAGTGGTCCTTATATAGAGGTGACCTTTAAGACAGGTTTGACTGTATATTTATCTGGTGGTCCTTATATAGAGGTGACCTTTAAGGCAGGTTTGACTGTATATTTATCTAGTGGTCCTTATATAGAGGTGACCTTTAAGACAGGTTTGACTGTATATTTATCTGGTGGTCCTTATATAGATGTGACCTTTAAGGCAGGTTTGACTGTATATTTATCTAGTGGTCCTTATATAGAGGTGACCTTTAAGGCAGGTTTGACTGTATATTTATCTAGTGGTCCTTATATAGAGGTGACCTTTAAGACAGGTTTGACTGTATATTTATCTGGTGGTCCTTATATAGAGGTGACCTTTAAGGCAGGTTTGACTGTATATTTATCTAGTGGTCCTTATATAGAGGTGACCTTTAAGACAGGTTTGACTGTATATTTATCTGGTGGTCCTTATATAGAGGTGACCTTTAAGGCAGATTTGACTGTATATTTATCTGGTGGTCCTTATATAGAGGTGACCTTTAAGGCAGGTTTGACTGTATATTTATCTAGTGGTCCTTATATAGAGGTGACCTTTAAGACAGGTTTGACTGTATATTTATCTAGTGGTCCTTATATAGAGGTGACCTTTAAGGCAGGTTTGACTGTATATTTATCTAGTGGTCCTTATATAGAGGTGACCTTTAAGACAGGTTTGACTGTATATTTATCTGGTGGTCCTTATATAGAGGTGACCTTTAAGACAGGTTTGACTGTATATTATCTGGTGGTCCTTATATAAAAGTGACCTTTAAGGCAGGTTTGACTGTATATTTATCAAGTGGTCCTTATATAAAGGTGACCTTTAAGGCAGGTTTGACTATATTTATCTAGTGGTCCTTATATAGAAGTGACCGTTAAGGCAGGTTTGACTGTATATCTATCTGGTGGTCCTTATATAGAGATGTCCTTTAAGGCAGATTTTACTGTATATTTATCTGGTGGTCCTTATATAGAGGTGACCTTTAAGACAGGTTTGACTGTATATTTATCTGGTGGTCCTTATATAGAGGTGACCTTTAAGGCAGGTTGACTGTATATTTATCTTGTGGTCCTTATATAGAAGTGACCGTTAAGGCAGGTTTGACTGTATATTTATCTAGTGGTCCTTATATAGAGGTGACCTTTAAGACATGTTTGACTGTATATTTTCCTGGTGGTCCTTATATAGAGGTGACCTTTAAGACAGGTTTGACTGTATATTTATCTGGTGGTCCTTATATAGAGGTGACCTTTAAGACAGGTTTGACTGTATATTTATCTGGTGGTCCTTATATAGAGGTGACCTTTAAGGCAGGTTTGACTGTATATTTATCTTGTGGTCCTTATATAGAAGTGACCGTTAAGGCAGGTTTGACTGTATATTTATCTAGTGGTCCTTATATAGAGGTGACCTTTAAGGCAGGTTTGACTGTAAATTTATCGTGGTCCTTATATAAAGGTGACCTTTAAGGCGGGTTTGACTGTATATTCATCTAGTGGTCCTTATATAGAGGTGACCTTTAAGGCAGGTTTGACTGTATATTTATTTGATGGTCCTTATATAGAGGTAACCATTAAGGCAGGTGTCACTGTATAATTATCTAGTGGTCCTTATATAGAGATGACATTTAAGGTAGGTTTGACTGTATATTTATCTAGTGGTCCTTATATAGAGGTGACCTTAAAGACAGGTTTGACTGTATATTTATCTGGTGGTCCTTATATAGAGGTGACCTTTATGGCAGGTGTGTGTATATCTATTTGGTGGTCGTTATATAGAGGTGAACTTTAATGCAGATTTGACTGTATATTTATCTGGTGGTTCTTATATACAGGTGAACTTTAAGGCAGAGTTGATTGTATATTTATCTATTGGTCCTTATATAGAGGTGACCTTTAAGGCAGGTTTGGCTGTATATTTATCCGGTGGTTCTTATATAGAGGTGACCTTTAAGGTAGATATGACTGCATATTTATCTGGTGGTCCTTATATAGATGTGACCTTTAAGGCAGGTTTGACTGTATATTTATCTAGTGGTCCTTATATAGAGGTGACCTGTAAGACAGATTTGACTGTATATTTATCTAGTGGTCCTTATATAGAGGTGACCTTTAAGGCAGGTTTGACTGTATATTTATCTAGTGGTCCTTATATAGAGATGTCCTTTAAGGCAGATTTTACTGTATATTTATCTGGTGGTCCTTATATACAGGTGATCCTTAAACACAGGCTTGACAGTATATTTATCTGGTGGTCCTTATATACAGGTGATCCTTAAACACAGGTTTGACTGTATATTTATCTAGTGGTCCTTATATAGAGATGTCCTTTAAGGCAGGTTTTACAGTATATTTATCTGGTGGTCCTTATATACAGGTGATCCTTAAACACAGGCTTGACAGTATATTTATCTGGTGGTCCTTATATAGAGGTGACCTTTAAGGCAGGTTTGACAGTATATTTATCTAGTGGTCCTTATATAGATGTGACCTTTAAGGCAGGTTTTACTGTATATTTATCTGGTGGTCCTTATATAGAGGCAGGTGTGACTGTATATTTATCTCATGTCCCTTATATAGAGATGAATTCTATTGTTCATCTTTTATGTTTAGAGACAGTCGTTTTCATCAATAACTTTTATACTTTTTAAATTTTTGAAACTTAATATTGATATTTTATTTTGAAAACAAAAAGCGCATCTAAAAATAATTTTATTTTTATTTTTACTTTTTCCGTCATTCTCCTACATAGAGAAAATTTTACAATTTATACTAAAAATCGACTGTAAGATGTTCCCTTGGTGACCCCATATGCATATATTAAAAGGTTCAACTAAGGTCAACAATTACAATGCAAATCACTTATATATTACATTTTAGATGACGTGAAGTATGTAATTTTGAAGTTTTAAAGTGTTTTGATTTGTTAAAAAGCATTAGGATCACATTATTTGAAAGTGGACAAACTTTTTAAGTCTATGACACAGGCGTGATTCAGGCGTGAATATCAATGTTTTAGAACATGGGGTCCAAAACGGGTGTCTTAGTTCTTAGTCTAATCACGATATTAGAAAATTTGCTGATTTTTTCTCTATATACAGAAATAAATGTAATTATTTCAATTTTTCATGTATTTTTCCTTGTTAGTATTTTTGTTTTTAAACACAAATATTATGGTTATTTTATGAGACACCAAATGATAATATAGCAATTTTAGTTAATGACTGTCTCTAAGTATACAAGACGAACAATAAGTTAGGTTTGACTATATTTATCTTGTTACCCTCATGTTCGACTGCAGAAATAAAAAACAATTACTCCGATCTTAGTTAAGCTCATCGACTCCACTATATAGCTTGTTCAACCAATCACTTTATTAAATCAATGAACTGTTCCGATTAACAAATAATCTACGATTCAGTCCCTCAATTATCTTGTCGCCGAAGGATAACCACGATCACGAATGGTCCATTTTGTTCGCAGTTAATGAATGAAGGAATCAATCTATCTATCAACCTCACCGTGAAATCAATCAATCAATCAATATATCAACCACGTCGAGCAATCACACTATTCTATCAATCAATTATAAAATCGATCAATTATGAACAAAAAATCAATCAATCAAATCAATCAACCACGTCATTCATTCATTCAATCAATCAATCAATCAATCAATCAATCAATCAATCAATCAATCAATCAATGAAATCAATTAATCGAATCGATCAATCAGCATTTCTTTTATTTCACGATGAAACTAATTACAATAAACAAGAGTAGCCTTACAAAAGCAGTTTATTGAAATAAAAAAAATCTATAATCTAACAATAATAATACTAAACCATCACGTTCTCAATGTGATCGGGACCGTCTTGACCGAGTGGAGTTTTGCTCGCGCTTATACAGTATAACAATGTCATTGTGGATGACAAGTCTCGATATAAGTTAAGTATTCTTGACTAAGCCGTGACACGACATTAAATCAACTAACGAAATAACCCTATATATATATCACTATAGATACGAATCCCATTCGGGAAGACTTAGTGAAGTTTTTCAGTTTGCTTGCCGAATGTGGTCAGTTTCTCCGGCTACTGTAGAGTTATAGCTTTTACGCCCCGGTCCAGATCCTTTCACTTATAATGAAGACATGTTAAGTTGTGGGATGATGGAAGAAACCAGTTTAACCGGAGAAAACTGCAGACCTTCGACTAAACGAACTGACAAACTTTCCCACTAGGAACTACTCGAGTGGAATCCGAACATTAACTGTGAAATGTGCTGTGACCCGTAAGCGTTCGCTCTACACCACTCGGTCAAAGAGGTATAGCTTGATAAAAAGTACAATCAAAAATGGTTTACACTCAGTTTTATGGATTTTTCTCAAAACCAGATAACAATACAAAGCATAATTTTGACCATATATATAATAAGTCTACGCCTAATATATCATTATAGATTGAGTTTCTCAAACATTTTCTCTGCTTCTGTATAGTATTTTCCTCGAAGACAGTTGGTCCGATCTTAACCAACTCCACAGGAAGGTTAATCCCTGTCCCGACATGTGCAATCAGGTCTTACATTTTTCAAAATGACAACCTTTGCCATGAAAACTGTAAAGGCGGAAAAAATAAGTGCTCAAAATTCAATGAACAGAATGAAAATTTTACAGAAAGATTGTATAAGATTTTACATCGTCACATTTCCAAATGGGGGTCGTTGCCATGTCATGAAGAAAAGGGCGTAGTAAATTTAATCTGTTTTTTCATCATTGCAGAAATTGCCAAATTTTACTGAGTAAACTTAGGCTGCATTTTGCAAACTATACATTATTGAAAGCTAACATGCATGGTTAATAAAACGACTACATAATTTCCAGTAATTACATTTTAAAGACAAATAATTGAGTTAATCAATTTTTGATTAAACTTTTAAATGAACTTAACTGAAATCAAAAATAAATCAGATACCACACATAAAAGTATAAAAATAGCATATATAAAACATGTTAAAATCAAGACTACGTTGATACTGAATGACCTTCTGACAGAAAAAAGCAGGTCCTGATAGCCCTTTCCGATAAATCAAAGATGTAATCATTTTTTCTTTTCACCACCTTAAAAAGAAATATTAAGTTATCAGTCTTCTTGGTAACAATTGTCTTCACTATGCCGTATTAGGGTTATTCAATTCAAAAATTAAAATGTTGTCTGTCTTAAATTATCTTAAACAGAACATTGTATGTGGTTAAAATATAAATTAGAAAACAGTAGCCATGGAAACATTATGGATTTACCATGTGTTCTTTACGAAGATTTTTCATCTAAAGAATTAGACTATTTCCTAAATCAAAAATTAAAAAACCAAAAATGGAGTCTAGGGTTAATAGTTGATATATATATGTTATATATATGTTAATAATAAAACACGAAAAATATTTGAAATATATACAATACATATGGCTAATTTAAGATTTTACAGCCGGAATTTTCCCGCAGAAACGCGTAAACTCGTGAACAATTGTACAAACTAAATTTAAATATAAAAAAAATTATATTTTATCTTCTTGTTAGAATAATATAAAGTATTTTTTCCCCAACATTTTTTTTAAAATAAGTAATAAAGCTTCTATCAGGATGGACTTTTACATTTATGGCATTTACATTTTCATCTTTTTGGTGTAAAAAGTTGCAATTGTAGAGGAAATCTGTGAATTTTTTTTAACTTTTGGGTAAAAAATCCAAAATTTGAGAAAATGAAAAGAAATTATCTAAATCTTTATGAAATGGATTTTAAATATGTGTTTTTAGTTTCCAGATTATATTTATACGAAAGCTCACTGTGACTAGTTTTAAGCACGAAATAATTTGTTATATTAGGCCACGGTTTCACAATCATTCTTTAACTAAAATTTTGCTTAGCTTAAATTTGCAAATTTTCAAATCTTCATAATTTTGTTAATTTTTAAAAATTTAGGAATTTAAGATGTCATTTTTAAGATCACTTCTATATTAAAACATTTGCAATTACATGTAGTTTTGACAAAAAAATCACCAGTAGTTTCAAAAAGAGATTACAAAGAATTGCTAAATTTAGGTTAAGGAAAATCTTAGCTAAGGAATGATTGTCAAACTGGGCAATATTCAACTTGTCTAAAAAATTCCAATGTTATTTCTCTTCATAGAACATTGTATCAAAACACATGTGGATAAATATAAATTAGGAAACAGTAGCCATTGAAACATTATGGATTTTACATGGGTTCTTTATGAAGATTTTTCATCTAAAGAATTAGACTATTTCCAAAATCTAAAATTAAAAAAAATAAATGGATTCTATGGTTAATATGTGATTATATATATGTTAATAATAAAACACGTAAAATTTGAAATATATACAATACATATGGCTAATTTACGATTTTACACCTGGGTTTCTTTCCGCAGGAACGCGTAAACTCGTGATTAATTGTACAAATTACGAATTTAAATATAAAAAACTATGTTTTATCTTTTTGTTAGAATAATAGAAAGTTTTTTTTCCAATGGAATACAACTTCTATCAGGATGAACATTTATTACATTTAAAACATTTATTTTTTTATCTTTTGGGGTTAAAAGTTTCAATTTTAGAGGAAATCTGTGAATTGGTTTTTTACTTTTGGGGTCAACAAGTACAAATTTTGAGAAAATGAAAAACATCATCTAAATCTTTATAAAATGGATTTCAAATATTGTGTAATTGGTTCCCAGGTTACATTTTATACGAAAAACTCATTGTGGCTTTTCGTCCACGAAATAATTTGTTATATCAGGCCCCGGTTTTACAATCATTCCTTAGCTAAGGTTTTCCTTAACTTAAATTTTGCAAAGTTTCGAACCTTTGAAATTTTTGTTTATTTTCAAGATATTGAGAAATTTAAGGTGTCATTTTTTAAGATCACTTCTAGATTAAAACATTTGCATTTAGTTTTGACAATATTCACCAGAAGTTCCAAAAAGAGATAACAAAGATTTGCTAAAATTAAGTTAAGGAAAATCTTAGCTAAGGAATGATTGTGAAATTTGGGCCTGAACTTCGTATTAATAGTATTGCCATGTGCTACTTTTACATTTTTATGAAATAATACATTCAAAAGTAGCACATGGAAATATTAATATCACTACCCAATTTAAATAAACTAACTCTCTTAATAGACTTGTGTATTGGACTAATCCTTCGCAACATGAATATACAGTCATGTCAGTATATGCTAATGGATTCCCACATAAAAAGTAGCACACTAATTGCCCAAGTTTTACGTTATATCAACAATATATTTTAGCTATATACTATACATGCACCAAAATAGAATTTTGTTTTACAAAATTGAAAAAGATTTGTTGATTTAATTCTAAACTACAATTACTGTACACCAATTTTTTTTCGCAGATAATTAATTTCGCGAGTCTCGTACCAAAACCTTTTCGGGACTATTAACTGTCGCGACATTGACATTAGCTGAATATTTGGATATAAATAAAACTGTTTTCAGAAACAAATTCGTGACAATTAACTTCGCGATTATTTTGTCTCTTCCAAATACGCCAAAATTAATAACACGCGAAAAAAGTTGGTTTACAGTAGTTTAACAATGTCTGCATCATTTACAAAATGACTATTATACCTTACAACACAAATCAGTATACCTGTGACTTACACCTTATATATGTGACATAAGTTCCATCAATAATGTCAAGAATGGATAAAGAATAAAATTTTGACTATGATTTTAATGCCAATTAATTCTACTAAATTTTTAAAAAAGTATTTACATGTAGTTTATTTATTCCCACTTTATCTTAAAACTAATTACTTTGTATACTACCTCAAAATAAAATGTACATACTGTTAGTATCCTTAGGGTAACTATTTTTTTCATATATATTTAAAAAATTGATAGTGTCTATAACAAATGTAACTACGTTGTACAAGGAGCAAATGGTGGCCAAACTATAGTAAGTCTTAGTTGAATAATTAGAAAGAAAGTTTTTTTTTATTCCACAAAAAGGTAACCAGAAGAAGAATTCTTGTTTTCTTATGACCAAGAACCTGGAATGTTTAGATCACACAGATCTGTCACTATGTAGCCGAGACATTAATTACATGGCAATAATTAAAAAGAATTAAACACCATCATAAAGCATATAAAAGCTATAATAATTCTAATTATTTGTATAGACAAACAACATTAAACCTGTCCGTTTAACCTTTCATTAAAATGTTTATTCATGACCATCCATCCTACCCATTTTAGGATTCGTAGTTTATACATAAACAATGTACGTTTGTAATGATGTAGACCAAAAAACACGTGGCCCAGATACATAAATGTCCTTGTTCATAATATATCTAAATTTAAGTCAATCGGTCAGGTCAATGTTGTTAGGCTATATACACACAGGGTTATTTTTAAATTCGAGTATAGTGTCATATCGCGTGTAATCTATTTTGGTGTTGATCTCCAGACTAAAAAAGCGAATATACTGTCATATGAAATATCTATTATCAACCATTTAAGTGTTTCCCATACTTAAAATTCTCATACACACAGAAATATCTTGTATCAACTGTTTTGTTGTTTACCCTTTTTCCTCTAAATTCGAGTATACTATTACACACAAGGAAATATCTCGTATCAATCATTTAAATGTTCCCCTACATTCTTTTGTCATATACACACGGACATATCTTGTATCAACCATTTGAGTGTTTCCCTTTTTTCTAAAATTCGAATGTACTGTCATATACATATACACACGAAAATATCTGGTATCAACCATTTTGGTGTTGTTCCTTTTTTCTAAAATTCGAGTATACTGTCAATTACACACTGAAATATCTGGTATCAGCAAAGTTTATTGTTTCTTATACTTTCTAAAATTCGAATATACTGTCATATACACACAGAAACACCTGCCATCAACAATTTCTACTTTCTAAAATTCGAATATACTGTCATATCTGGTATTAACAAATTTTGTTGTTACCCATACTTTCTAAAAATCGGTATACCGTCATATCAATACGGAAATAGCGGGTATCAACCAGCCATTGTGGTGTTGATTTCCAGGCTTAAAACTCGACTATACTGTCACATGAATACTGAAATATCTTGTATCTTGTATTATCCATTTTGGCGTTGATCTCCAGTCTCAAAATTCGAGTATACCGTCATACACACGGAAATACCTGGTATCAACAAATTGTGTTTCCCCTACCTTCTAAAATTCGAGTATACCGTCATATACATACTGAAATACCTGGTATCAACAAATTTTGTTTCCCCTACCTTCAAACAGTCGAGTATACCGCCTCATACAAACGGAAATACCAAGTATCAACAAATTTTGTTTCCCCTACTTTATAGAAGTCGAGTATACTGTCATATAAATACGAAAATATTTGGTATCAACCATTTTGTTTCCCCTATTTTCTAGAAGTCGAGTATACTGTCATATAAATACGAAAATATTTGGTATCAACCATTTTGTTTCCCCTATTTTCTAGAAGTCGAGTATACTGTCATATAAATACGGAAATATTTGGTATCAACCATTTTGTTGTATCACCGTTCTTCGTAAATTCGAGTATATTGTAATAATATATACGGAGATATTTGAAATCAACCATTTAGGCGTTGGTCTCCAGCCTAAAAATTCGAGTATACCGTCATATACATAAGGGAATATCTCGTATAAACCATTTTGGTGTTGATTTCCACTGTTACAATACTGTAATTAAACGTGAAAATATAACATTTTGGTGTGCTCTTTCTTCTTATATCCAAGTAAAATGTTAAATAAAATGTGGTAATATCTAGTGTTTATTAAACAGAAACAAACCGTCAATGGTAGCCGCAGACAACTCCGTGGTCAACCTACGTATCAAAGTTTTATCATTATCACAGTGTAAACGGAAAACCAAATCTTTTTATATTTCATCCAGTATAAATTATAGTTTCCAAACCAAAAACGACCATAATAATAGAAATAAACATATTTGTTGTAAGTTATTTTCAAAACATTATAGTTCAAAAGCAATTACGATCCGCACTGGTTTAGAACGTTACTTGAAGGTCTTGCCGATTCATACAGGTTACTTTTCCATCATCCTTATATCTCACCGACTTCTTGTCACACATTCTCATCATTCCCTGGTTAAGATATTCCCTATCATGTTCTGGGATGGCGTTACGAGATATATCGAATATTTGCATTTTCTTGTGTTCTGGTGTGGTTACATTCCGAAACAGCTCAAGGACAGTTCTTCTTTTTCTACTTTATTACTTTTCAGGTACAATTCTTCAAGCTCTACATTCAGCCTCAGCCCTTCTATTAATGTGATAACTCCTTTGTCACTTATGGAGTTGTTGTTCAAGTTCAAATGTTGCAGATAGTGCCAACTGTTCTTCATGCAGACACCAACAGATTTTGCAAACTCATCATCAAGTTCATTATCTTGCAAACAAAGACTTGTCAAGTTGTGGAGGAAGTTGCTATCATGCTTTTTAGCAAATATATTGGTATAACCCAATCCACAATTCCAAAGACACAGATAATTCATGGAATTTGAGTTAGCCTTCAGTAGATCAATCATAGCATCCTCTGCACTTTCACCTTTAGAACTTGAAGATGGCAAGTTTGTTGTAGTAGGGGCTTCCTTTTCCTCTATGTGAATTCTTGAATCTGAACTAGATGTTGTTTCTGGTGCTTCAACATCAATGGATTTTCCTATGATTTTCTCACCTCTAGAACTCGAAGACGGCACTTCCGTTGTAGTAGGGGATTCCTTTCCCTTCAAGTGAATTCTTGAATCGGAACTGGATGTTGCTTCTGGTGCTTTAACATCAATGGATTTTCCTATGATTGTCTTAGTTTGTAACCCGACACCTGTCCTAGACTGTATACTGGTATCTAGCTCAGTTGTTACACCAATGCCTGGTTTAGGTGGTGACTTGGTGTCTGACTTTGGTGGTACACCTATCTCATTTTTACTGTAATCCAAGTACTGTAAATATCCACTTCTCGATGCAAGACTTCGAAGTAAAACAGCTGATTTACTTTGAGAAATATTGTTCTCTCTGAGGTTGATCTTTCGAATGCATTTATCAGCCAATACTTTGCTAAGCTTTCCAATATCACCACTGCCTAATTTACATCCTGAGAGATTAATAATCTCTATACTCGGTAGTTCAGCCAGAAAATTCGCTAGATAGGAAACGGCATCTTCACCCAAGTTATTCTTTTGTATTCTTAAAGCTTTCAGGTATCTTAATTTGCGCAGATGTTTGCACAATGCTGCAACTCCCTTAGATGTAATGTCATTATTGCCAAAATCAATAACTTCTAACAAATCAAGCTTGGATAGCCATGGCGCAAGTTCGCTCATTGCATGATCAGATAGCTTGCATCCGTTCATTTCCAAAACTTCAAGTCGATGTAAAGAGCCCAAGATAGACCAGTTTATGTCAAGCAAAGTATTTCCGTTTAAACACAAGTGTAGTAAACGTGGCGTTTCAAAGGAGCTAATGATGCTGTTCATATCTTTAGAAGTAAGACCAGCATTTACCAGTTTAAAGGCAGTTAGATTGTCCATTACATAGACAGCTTGACAAATTTGACCAACAATTTCTGTATCCATAGGTTGCACCGCTTGATTGGATATTTCTAAACTGAATTTGTCGACATTGCAGTGTCCTAGGCGATAGGACCAAAGGGAGACAGAAGACCTTAATTCATCATTTCCATTCAGTTTTATCACAACTTGCCCTCCACCAATACTCGATACTATCTGGCACATTTTGAGAACATTACTCCAAGAAGCGGATGGTAACACAAATGTTTCAAAAACTAAATTTTCTCTTTGTACTTCAAAGTGTGTTTTCTCTCCTGGATTCAAATGCACTCCAAATGGTATGGTTACCTTCTTCAATAAGCCTTTCTCAATCAAGAGATTCATCACATATTTTGTAGCAATGCTTAACAGTGGACCTGGAACATCGAAACATCCGTCTTTGTAAAGAGCGCTTATCACTGTACCATCAATTTCATACTGGTCTAAACTTTGTATCATGATGGCTTCATGTAACATTACTGTCAAAAGATCAGATGGATCCCGCTGGTCCATCCAAAACTTCAGGAAGTCGGCAGATCTAAACACAGCACAATACGGGAACAATTTTATATGCAATGGATCCCAAATAAAACTTTCCTCTTTTGTCACAAGATAATCAAGAAGTAATTCACTTCTGAATTGGTACTGATTATGACTCCCCTCGATTTGTATGATCATATGTTTATGGACCAAGACTTCCAGTGTCGCATTTTGTATTTTCACCCTCTTTTCAGGATCTAATTTTGTGTACATAACAATGTATCCTTCCCCGTCATTGTCCACATCCAAGTCAACCTGTTCCACTGGAACACAACGATCTTTGTAAATACAGATAGCAATCTGGGTTAAATCATCCGCAATTTCCTCATCCAACTCTTCTAACTTCCTAGCTGTAAACGACTTTACCCAAAGCATCTTTTCTTTGCATCCTAAAAACTCTAATTCGTCCGATGGAGTCAGAAGAGGGTCTTTTAATAGGTGTTTATATGTCATAGGTAGGTTCCGTATCTTGTTGTTCTTTGAATGAGTCAGCAGACCTATACATGCAAATGTAAGAGATGAGGAAATTTGTAAGATGTAGTGAATATAATATTTAAAGCAATTTTTACAATTTTCAACAATCGTAGCACCTGGCCTTAATTCACTGGTGGAAGTTCGTTTTTTAAACTGAATTGCAAAGTTTTTACTTTGCTTTGGTATTGTAATAAAGACGTGGATAGGTACGTTTGTTTTAGATTATCTTAACATGCTATGGTGATCCATGTTGGCAATGATGAGATAAAAGTAAACATCAATTAAAATACAAGAAACAAAAATATAACTTTTTAATTAGTAATTGGTTTATATTAAGGTTTGAATCTTACTTGTAATAATTTTGTATTATAAATACGGCCGTGTTAAATTAAAACTGGTAAAGTATCTTATTTATGCCACCGAGCCTTCCTGCTGGTTAAAATTTCACCGAGGATATAACAGACTCCGTAGGCAATATTTTTTGAGTTGTCAGAAATATATTGTTGCCTATATGTGCTGCTATTTTTACTTTGTTTTGGGATGATTGTGCTTTTGACGTAGATTGGTATGTTAGAAGAATAGAATAGAACATAAAATGCAGAATTCAACAATTACCTTCTGTTTTGTTCAGCCAGGATTTGGCAACATCTACATCTACTTGATTAATTTCTATTTCAACCCCAATATCTTTTATTGATACTCCAAATCTCTCATTGTATTCTTTGATACGCAAGCTACGCTGCTCTCCTTTACCAAAGACCAAGTTTTCCACGTCATGTAAATACTGTTTACTTTGGCAATATTCCATGAAGGTGTTAAATTTATGGATGTCCTCCTCTGAATCCAGCTTGAGGTATATTTTGCCATCTTTATGTTCTATTGATAAACATCTTGGTAAATCACCACTTAATCTCTTGGTCGCAGCCTCCCGTAAAAACTCTTCAAACACCTACGAAAAGCAAATATTTATAATTCGAATAAAACAATGAAACAGCCAAAATGGTGTAAAGTAGAATATATACAAATGTTAAATTTATTTATCAGATATGTATACTCTGAAATCGCGATCAAAACATCGCAGTTAATATCTTTACTTATGCAGTATTCAAATAATTGAATTTGACATAACTAGAAACATAAAATTAGCGATTACAAGAAACATTTGTGACACAACTGCCAAGGTTAGATCAAAGGACATGAAGAAAATTTTGTAAATGTCAAGGTTATAGAACATCAGCAACTAAATATCAAGAGGAAAAATACGAATGGATTGAAAACCTTATTTAAAGACCTCTGATATACAGTACGTCTATTGAAATATCCAGTCGTGTTAAGATATGCTATTGGCAGTTGCTATCAATTTGTCATAATATCTCACTGTAAACAGGAGATGCTTACTATTTTCCGCAGCACCCGACCTCACTTCCCTTGCGGAAGTCTCGTGTTTTACCTTATCATTTTTTTTCAAAAACGGTAAGACAAGTGCTGAACAAATATTCTGTTTTTTGTCAAGCATCTTACGGATTCCAAACAAAAAATTCTGACGATACCATCGACAATATGTTGGAGTTTTATTTAGTTATATATTTATCCAGTTGGTGCAAACTGTGCATCAATGCTTGTTTATTGGAATCGTTATTCTTATGAAGCAGAATTTATGCAGAACAATGTAAAATCTGGAGAGAAGACTGTCGCCAAATCATTCAACTCCACATACAGATATATACTAGTAGATGACGTTCTGTCTCTTAACATTATGTGTTAACATCTATCCTAGGTAGCTTGAAATTAAATAACAACTGACGCCTCTGCTTCATAATTAGATTTATTCCTCAATTATGACGCCCAAGAAAGGCTATATTTGAAGCTTTATGACAAACGCAATTTTTGTATTGTGAACTTTCTTTTTCTATGCAGCAATAAACCTGCTTCTCTTGCTTAAGGTATATTGGTTTTCTAATTATTACGCTTTTGTAGAGCTTGTTCCCACTACGGGAACTTTGTACCACGGAGCAAAATGCTTACAAATAAATTGTTGACTCAGGAATATTGCAAGCCTAGGCTTATCAAGGCCCTAAAAAGTTTTATGACCGTCATCACAGTATTGTTGATAAGTTTAGTGTTTCCGAGTCCAGGATTGCCTTGAGTATATTTGACGTCCTATGTTTCCATGTTACACGCGTGGCAGGTGTAGCTAGCTAATCATGAGGAGCTTACCCTTCTGGAGCACTCGACCTTATTTCCCTGTAGGAAGTTCAAGTGTTTTACCTATTTTGTTAGTGTCAAAGATTTTACTCTGTTTCTGGATTTTGATTTTGACATAGATTGGTATGTTTGCTATTGATTTCAAAGCGATTGCTCTAGAATTGTGATGCAAATTTATAAAGTCACTATCTGGTATCATCCTGGTTAAGTACCATTAGTAGTAGAACCGTACAACCGTAGAAATATCATACTTAAAAAGTTTTCTGTCTGCTTTGTGATCGTGGTTTGAACATGGATTAGTATACACGTTTTTGTTTTGATTTGAACACGTGTTTGACTTGTTTTGGTCTTTGATGTGTTCTATAAAACATATTTCAAAAGCTGTTGTATAAAACTTTAAGTTATCTCCTTTAAATATCCTTAAAAAACACAGTAATAAAAGAACAGATGAAAAAATATAGCAACAAATGCTACTAAAACATGAAACAAAAATTGGGAGAAACATATTAAGGAACAAATTAAATATATTGAGGTAGCATAAAGACACTTCGAGATCTTTTGAGATACTTGCCTTTTCATAAATTGCATACTTTTTCTTTTGTTCCATCTCTAACTTTTCTTGCACCTCTGACAATATAAATAAACAAATAAGACAAATAAGGTAAAACACGTAAAACATCCACTAGAAAAATAAGGCCCGGTGCTTCGGAAGGGTCAGTTAGCCGGCCGCCATCACAATGTTGTTTATATTAAATTATGATGTCTCTATATCCAAAATTACTCTGGGTGTATTTTAAGTCCCTTTCATTCTAAATTTTGATTACACACCTGGCGGTTGTGCGAGACATGTGTGACCAATGTACAAGTTGCTGCGGTTCTCAAGAGTTCTAGTCATTAACAAATATCTAAACAACTAGATACCAATATTTCACAAACCATTCTCATTAGTTACCTCGTTTACATTCCATGTAGCAATTTCACTCTGCTTCTATTTTGTCTGACGTATCGTCGTATTTCTTTCACATTTACAACGGAATGCTACATCTTGTAACAAATATAAGAATATAACGAAACAAGTTTGCATTAGGGATATTGAAAGCATATGTCAACAAGGCCCTCAAACACCATTACGGTTGTTAATCTCAATACTGCGATTGTCCAAAATAACCATGAAAATATTTGACAACAAATACATGTAGTTCCACTATTTGATTCTGAATTTTTATTTCACATCAGTTTGGCGGGTTTAGCTAGCTAGACAAGAGATTCTTACCTTCCGTAGCACCTGGTCTCACCACCTAAAGTTAACGTGTTACACTTAGTTAACCAGTTTCAAAAATTGACTCCGTTTGAGTTTCTGATTTGAACCTGGCATCACTCCCCTGTTGGAAGTTGATGTAATTAACTTATTTTTCTGTTTTCAAAGACTGACTTTGTGATTTGAAAATAGACTGGTATGTATGTGTTTGATTTCATTTAATTCTTATCCAGCAGGTGATTAGTTTTGTGATTGTTAACAATAAAGTAATCAGTAATCTATGTACTTACCTTCTTTCAGCAAATATCCTAATCCAGAAGCATATATAGCGTCCGCAATGACAAAAGTACTGTCCTCTTTATTGTAAATGATGAAATCATTAATAAAAGACTTTGTTGAACCCGAGCCAAGAACATGTAGAACACGTCTGTCAGGAAACATGCTTAACCATTTAGGGACTAAATTCCAAAGTATTGGTTCAGGCATTTCTTGGCAATCATATCAAGATTATCCTCGATGATTTTCCTCAGCACCGCTTAAAGTAAATAAAAAGATAACAATAAATGATATACCTCGGAACAAATGGAAACAAACATCACTTTAAACAAACATAGTTTTAAAATAAGCATTACTATCCCTTTATACGTAGAGGCAGTTCGTTCTTACTGAAATTGCTATATTATCATATGTTTTTTTCTGAAATAAGTTTTTTAAATCATTGCATTAATTTCTGTATAAAGAGAAAAATACGCCAATTTACAAATGTTGTCAATTGTCTTAAGACCTAAAACGTCCGTTTTGGACACCATGTTTTAAGACATCGATATTCACGCATGAATCACGCCCTTAATCAGTTTTTTCACTTTCAAAAAAGGTGGACCTGTTCCTTTTACCAAATTAAAATATTTCATCACTTTCAAAACTACACGTTTCATGTCGTCTGAAATGGATATTTCTTCTTTATTATTTTGCCAATACCAAATAGTATATATTTGAAAACTGTAAAAATTAATAACTCATGCAAATTTGGTTAAATATATTTCGGTCCTTTGGATAAAATTTCAACCCCTTAGCAAAAAATTAAATGGTCGTTATCATAACATTGATAAGTCAAAAATAAACATAAATCTTTGTCCAATCCACAATCCTAAAGCAAAGAACAATCAAAGCACCGAAGGTGCCCAGCGAACAGAGAGCGAGAACAAAATGCAAGCATCTTTTACAATTGTTAATTACCTATCATCATGAAGGATGTAATATCTGTGGCAATTTTAAGTACAAGTCAAGATTGCACTGTGTCTCAATTTTTACATGTTTTTTTTATCAAAGTAGGCATATATTCTGTCTGATTTGCTGAAAACTTAAGAATCAGATGTTGCATAATACATGTAATTTTCTGGTCTCCTGTACATCTGTATTTAGTTCTATCTTTGGTTGTGGCAAAACAAGTTTTATTTAGTGGAAAACGTCAGTGTTCTATTTTGAAATTGTCATAAATGTTCTTCAATTTTTGCACAGTGGTTGTCTTTAGTGTATGTGGTGTGCATCTTGCAATTTATTCAATATTTATAATATACATGTATTCCTCGTGTAAGATTTTACGAAGTACATTTTGTTCAGCTGCAAACTTTTATCTATATTTTCCATTTTTGAGAAGACTGGACTTTTTTTACCAATGTAGCAAATGTCAAATCCTGAGGAAACATAGGGAAACTTGATTTAAAACTTCAAATTCCAATATACAATTGTATACACTGTTATCATATAAAAAAGGAGCTCCAAGGAGCCGGAATTGCTCACCTGGCACGATTGGCAGGAAACTGGTCGCCATCACCCGGAACAATATTTTGTCATTGACATTAAAATCTGTATACTCCCATGTATAATATATTATTGAAATCGGAGCAACTTGCAAATTTCGCAGGAAAATGGTGACAATATTACAAATGACTAACCAAAAACAATTTGTGTCTACGCCACTTTACTCTGTATACCATGTTATTCATGTAAACCAAATACTCGTGAATTTTGAGCAACTTAAAAATTTGTGGAGAAAGAGAGGGCTTGCAGAAAATGACCGCTCAGAAATTTTTCCTCATCCTCATTGATCTCGACATACCGTGTTTCTCATGTAAACCAAATTGCGGTTTAAAATCGATCAATCTAAAAATGGTCGCTCAAAAAAAAAAAAAAAAAAAAAAAAAAAATAAATAAATAAATAAAAAATCAAAGCACTGATAGTGCTGAACGTAGGAAAGTAGAGATGATGATGGTGGTGGTTTTTCTGTTGCCTATAATGATGATGATGATGATCAGTATGTTACATGAGTAGTTATGCTGCTGCAGCTACTGATGAAGATGGTGATGATGAAGATGATTTCATTATGTCACAAAATCATCATGGTGTCATCATCATCATCAGTACTCCTCATGTCAAATCATCATCAACATTAAGACATTGTCTTTATCATCATCATCATCATCATCATCATCATCATCGTGAATTATTATCATCATTATCAGCAGCAGTAGAACTGAATGTCATCACCACCACCACCATCATCATCATCTCAATCAGATCATCATTATCATCATCACCATCATCATCACGATGATCATGATGATTATGATTACCTTGTTGATGATAATATGACATGAATAGTTATGATGATGATGATGATAATGATGAGCTGATTAAGATGATTATGATAACAGCAGCGTTATGTTGCTGTTTTGGGTCAGCCATCATAACCAATATCTTTAACAGAACTCCAAATGGCAATTCATCATCATTATCAAAACTCCATCTGTTACATTATCATCAACATGAAGACATCATCATGATCATGATGATGATGATCATCATCATTTTTGCTACAATCATCATCACCAGCAGCAACAGCAGAAGAACCAATCACCAACATCATCATCAAAGTCATTATCAGAAATCCTCATATCACATTATCTACGTGGTTACATCATCATCATCATCATCATCATCATCATCATCATCATCATCATCAAGGGCAGCAACTGAACTAATGTCACCATAATCGTCACCATAATCATCATCATCACAGCTCCTCATTGGCAGCAGCAGAACTTAATGTCATCACTAACTGCACCTTTGTGGATGACATTACTGGTTTAAAAACATTTTTGCCAGTTAAACACAAACATCTCTCTCTCTCTCTCTCTCTCTCTCTCTCTTCACCGAGACTGTTAATCCATATGAAGTCCGTGGTCTTTTTTTTAAATTGAAATAAAAAAATATTTGTAACCATTTTTATTCGTTAAGCAATCTAACGATGACTGGTAAAGAAAACAGACATATGTCTCTGAGAAAAACAACAAACAGCTTTAACTAATTACACATAACCGGTCATTGAATTATGTGTATGTGATTCTTTTGGTAATTGACAGTATGGCACCTTGTATTATGCACGTGTATAGACCCATATACTAAATGGCCAATATAGTACCCATATACTAAACTGACCAATATAGTGCGGGGTACCGTTATCTTGTTTTATGATTCATAAGTTCATGCGTAAAGCTTTTATATCTGTTGAATCCCAAATATATATTTTAGCATTATCAAAATTTGCTTTTACACCATGCCTCGTCAATGGAGCAAGTTGACTCTCTCTCTCTCTCTCGCATTAAAAATATGCTGTAGTTAAAAAATAAAATAAAAAAAATTAAAATAAAATAAACAAATAAATAAATGAATATATTTACCGGTATTGTTAAACATGAATTAAATTAATCATTTAACATTTTAATAAATAAATAAATAAATAAATAAATAAATAAATAAATTTATTCTATTTTATTATTCATTTGATGTATCCATTTAATTACTTTTAAATACTTAATTATTTGATTTGTTTAAAGCCTTTAAAGTCCATTTAACGTCCACTATCACGATGAATCAAATTAATAAATAAATAATAAAATAAAATTATTTATTTTATTTATTTATTTATAAATAAATAAATAAATTTATTGTTTAACATGAATTAAAGTAAACATTTTGACAAATAAATAAATAAATCAATAAATAAATAAATAAATAAATTTATTTTATTAATCTTTTGATTTATCTATTTAAGTACTTTTAAACATTTGATGTTTTAATTTGTTTCAAACATTTTAAGTTCACTATCAATAATGTTCCTAGGATGAACCAATCAAATTGTACGTTACATCCCGATCTGGAAAGTATGTTCCCAAAATAGTAAACATAGCACTGTCGTGCTGTTGTACAGCGTAGTTGGGAAAATTGTGTATATATAAAAATATAGTCCGACGGATGGTTTTTTTTTTTTGGAAAAAGAAACAAATTTTTATGTACCAAACCATGTATTGCTGAATTAAATGGTAGGAAAAATTAATTTCATAAATATATGAAAATGAATCGGTAATTAAAATTTAAAAAAGTTGTACCCGATCGTTTTGTCATTTCGGATAGAGAGAAAGTAGAGTTTTGCAGATCCTACCGTCGCTATGAGGGGGTACATTCTAGCGGTTGTATGCATAACTGGATCATTTAGTTGTTTTACCAGTTCCGAATTTTTACTACCGAATAATCTAAAATTTCAATCCCGTTCAATTAAAGGAATCGCAAAATAACTTTCTCAATTTGCTGTTTCTTCAACCGCTTCCTAAATGTACGACAGATTGTTGGTGACCTAGTTTAACGATGTAAACAAATCGTGATCACGGAAATGCTTTTTTCAAGAAAACATACTACCACGTGTTTTTGAGGACAGGTGTCGATATTTTTGGAATCAGTAAACATTTGTATTATTACACCACATAAATTTTATTTCCTCTGCTTGTGGATGACGTCTGCAGCAGCGCTTATATGAAACCCTGTTCGGAACTGGTAAAACGACTATTTAAAATTTGCATACAACACTGTACGAATTATCTCCCTTTCACGAAAGTAAAATCTAATCGATAAACATTTTAAAATATGACACAATTGCCTCAACATCAAAATACGTTATCATAACCTTCAAATAAATTTAAATTTCCGTCGATTTCACGACGAATTAATTGAACAACCTGCCGTTGCTGTTCATTTTTTAAAAAGTTATGATTTTACATCGTAGGACGCAAACTTCTCGAACTACTTTTTATTGTAAACATGAGATCAGTTCGCCAAATTGCAGAAATTATTAGATGCATCCCGTCGCAATATTTTACTAGATTCTGAAATGTATTCCGAAAATTTATTCCAAATGTGCATATGTAACCAAATGCATTACCCGTCTCAGAATACATATCTCACGATAAAACAGATATACTTCTTTCACGCTCATTTACCAGGCGCACTATTTTCAGGTGTACTCATATCTTATAATTTCATAGCAAAGAAGCTCGATATCTTGGAAGAAAGCGATAGCAATGTACGCGTTCACTTTGTTCACTCTGTACAACAACTACACTTAAGTAATTAAGTAGCGTTAATCCAGGATGAAGTTACTTCATGCTAGATTAAGTACTTAAGTTATGTCTAGGAGAACTTAATCTTGGATTTTCTGTACTTATTTGATGTTAGTCACTTAACTGGGGTTAAATTCACATTAACGAGAAAATCAATTAAGTAGCGTTAATTGTAATTAAGTTACTTAATCCAACATTAAGTAGCGTTAATCCTAGATTAAGTAACTTAATCCTAGATTAAGTAACTTAATCCTAGATTAAGTAAATAATGTGATTCAGGCATTCCATACACTCAGCCAACATTGTGAAATAAACATTTAAGATTTCACCTGGAAAGTTTTTGCTATAGTCTTTTTCAGCAAATTTGATTTGTGGTGCAGGATATTTTGTAATTTATTTATTCAATTAAACTTTGTTATTTTATCATATTTTGATATTAAATAACTGTTTTTATATAAATAAATAAATGAATAAATAAATAAATAAATAAATAAATAAATAAATAAATAAATAAAATCAGATGTGTATTATAAAATTCACTTTAGATTCTTTGTCATTTGGGACAAAAATGAACAAAAACATAAATATTAATTATTTTGTTATTTGTGCATGTACCTAGTTTTAATACAGGGGTTAATACTGAATCTATTTATTTCATCAACAGACACCAGACAAAACATCACTTTTGTTCACTTCTCATTAATTATCTGATGCTTAGAAATAGTGTATTGCAATGTATCGTTTGCATATTTTTGCTTCAAATTTGCACTGTGAATGGATTTCCGCAACGGTTTTTAATCAGTTCGTACATTGATACAATGATTTCTATGTAATATAAAGTTTTAAGACGACAAAAATTTAAAATTTATTGCTAAATTTAAGTTTTTATAAATTTCAATTTACATTTTGACTGTTTCAACCTGTTAAACAATTAAAATGTACCTATTAAATTGATTTTTCCCCTAGAAAGTAGATTAATATATTATACATGTACATGTAATTGCTTTCTGTGAAATTTGTTCTCTAACAACTTGATGTTGTATCTTGTAATGCTTCGAAACTTTTTAACAAAAAATGAGAGAGAGAAAGAGAGAGAGAGAGAGAGAGAGAGATATTCTTAAAAGATAGATATAAGGATCTTAAGGAAATTTCACAGACATTTGATCAAATCTTCTAGTGGGATTGAAATAAAATATAATGACACACAAAAAATGATCTTACTTTACCAATTGGCCACATTTATAAGTCCTCTCGGTTTGTATGATGGAAATATGTTTACTTGTAGCATTTTTATGTGCATAAAACCAAATTGAACAATTAAAAACTTTATGTGAATTTGTAGCGAGTTATTTTATTGATATAGCTTGTAAAATAATTCAATTAATTAATAATTTTAAGGAATCATTTTATTCAGATTTTGAAAAGATGTTATTTGTTTTTTGAAACAGACTTTATCCTCACCTGTAATTAAAATCTATTGTCTTTGCATATCCAACAACCAACAGCAATTCCCACTTAGCCAATATTTAAAACCTTACCTATAGGTACACAATTTCAAAATGTTGGCTAGGTGGGAATGAACCGGACAATTCGGTGCACTAGTCCTTTAAATATTTTACCACCGGAAATTTTGCTGTCACGGATTAAAAAAACACCGCGGCGGGTGGAAATTCACGTATCCATTTGAGCTGTACTGTACAGTGCAAATCCACTAAGTATTCTCGCACTTTGGTGTATATTTAATAGATAATTTTACTCTACAATATTATTTATGTAAACCAATCCTATAATGTACAAAAAAAGTGTTAGCAAAATTTAGACTCTCTTCGCATTGTTTGTCAATTGAAACTGGTCGTTATGGTAATACAAGGAGAAATAATAGATGTTGTAATTTTTGTTCTGAAATTGTCGAAGATGAGTACCACATTATTCTTGAATGTCCTGTTTATTCTAGTCTTAGAAAGCAATATATCAAGCCATATTTTTGGATCAAACCTAGTGTTTATAAACTTATTCAATTACTTAGTGTCAATAATGTAAAGCAACTGTGTAATCTCGGTAAATATCTCTGCAAAGCTGTCAAATTCCGAAATGATTGTTAACTCGTTATATCTATAAATGTCTGTTTAGTATTATTATTTTTACTGTTATTATTATTATTATTATTACTACTATTATTATTATTAATATATCTCCGATTATGTGCTATCATGTATCTACTGCTACAGTACTTAAATTGTTATATAATGTATTTACTGTTCCAATAAGTTATATGAACCTACGGAATAAATGAATTGAATTGAATTGAATATGCCAGAATGAAGTCTATGTACAGGTGCATGATTAAAGCCGCCTAAAAAGTCTATTTTTTCAGGACCGATTTTCATATGAAAAGGCTGAAAACGAGCATTAAAGGGATACTGAAGTCTAGCCAATTTGACCAAAATATGAAAATTTATGGTAAATTATTATAATATTGAAAATTTCACCATTTTATTCGTCGAAATAAAAAAGATATAAAAGTTTAAACAAGAGGCCCAATAGGGCCTGTGCCGCTCACCTGGGCCGTTAACAGCACAAAAACACAATAAATACTACATTTAAGGAGCAATAACTCTGATGTGGATATTTAGATATTTATGAAACTTGCTACTCGCATCTGTGACCATGACCTTCGAACCAATGACCATAATCTATATATCAAAATGATGATTGCATCAATACCAACAATATTCTAATATACATGCCTGTACAAAAAGTTCATAGTTTTCGAGATAATGAATCTTTTTGGTATTGTTTTGCAACCGTGACCTTGACCTTTGGACCCATGACCTTTTTCTATACATCAAAAAGATCGTTGTATTAATACCTACAATATTCTAATATAAATGTCTATATAAGAAGTTGATAGTTTTCGAGATTATTAACGATTTTGGTATTGTTTTGCTAATGTGACCTTGACCTTTGGACCCATGACCTTTTTCTATACATCAAAATGATCGTTGTATCAATACCTACAGCATTCTAATATACATGCCTATACAAAAAGTTAATAGTTTTCAAGATAATGAACCATTTCAGTATTCTTTCGCATCTGTGGCCTTGACCTTTTAACCAATGACCTAAATCTATATATCAAAATGATTGTTACATCAAAACCAAGAACATTCCAATATACATGCCTATACAAAAAGTTTATAGTTTTCAAGATAATTAGCGATTTTGGTATTACTTTGCTACTGTGACCTTGACCTTTTGACCCATGACCTTTTTCTATACATCAAAATGATCGTTGTGTCAATATCTACAACATTTTAATATACATGCCTATACAAAAAAGCAATAGTTTTCAAGATATTGAACCATTTCAGTATTCTTACGCATATGTGACCTTGACCTTTGAACTAATGACCTTAATCTATATATCAAAATGATCGTTACATCAATACCAACAAAATTCCAATATACATGCTTATACAAAAAGTTTATAGTTTTCAAGATGATTAACCTTTTTGGTATTGATTTGCTACTGTGACCATGACCTTTGGACCCATGACCTTTTTCTATACATCAAAATGATTGTTGTATCAATACCTACAACATTCTAATATACATGCCTATACAAAAATCTTATAGTTTAAAAGATATTGAACCATTTCAGTATTCTTTCGCATCTGTGACCTTGACATTTAAACCAATGACCTAAATCTATATATCAAAATGATCGTTACATCAAAACCAACAACATTCCAATGTACATTTCTATACAAAAAGTTTATAGTTTTCAAGATAATTAACGATTTTGGTATTGTTTTGCTACTGTGACCTTGACCTTTGGACCCATGACCTTTTTCTATACATCAAAATGATCGTTGTATCAATATCTACAACATTCTAATATACATGCTTATACAAAAAGTTCATAGTTTACAAGATAATGAACCATTTCAGTATTCTTACGCATCTGTGACCTTGACCTTTGAACAAATGACCTAAATCTATATATCAAAATGATCGTTACATCAAAACCAACAACATTCCAATATACATGCCTATACAAAAAGTTTATAGTTTTCAAGATAATTAACGATTTTGGTATTGTTTTGCTACTGTGACCTTGACCTTTGGACCCATGACCTTTTTCTATACATCAAAATGATCGTTGTGTCAATATCTACAACATTTTAATATACATGCCTATACAAAAAAGCAATAGTTTTCAAGATATTGAACCATTTCAGTATTCTTACGCATATGTGACCTTGACCTTTGAACTAATGACCTTAATCTATATATCAAAATGATCGTTACATCAATACCAACAAAATTCCAATATACATGCTTATACAAAAAGTTTATAGTTTTCAAGATGATTAACCTTTTTGGTATTGATTTGCTACTGTGACCATGACCTTTGGACCCATGACCTTTTTCTATACATCAAAATGATTGTTGTATCAATACCTACAACATTCTAATATACATGCCTATACAAAAATCTTATAGTTTAAAAGATATTGAACCATTTCAGTATTCTTTCGCATCTGTGACCTTGACATTTAAACCAATGACCTAAATCTATATATCAAAATGATCGTTACATCAAAACCAACAACATTCCAATGTACATGTCTATACAAAAAGTTTATAGTTTTCAAGATAATTAACGATTTTGGTATTGTTTTGCTACTGTGACCTTGACCTTTGGACCCATGACCTTTTTCTATACATCAAAATGATCGTTGTATCAATATCTACAACATTCTAATATACATGCTTATACAAAAAGTTCATAGTTTACAAGATAATGAACCATTTCAGTATTCTTACGCATCTGTGACCTTGACCTTTGAACAAATGACCTAAATCTATATATCAAAATGATCGTTACATCAAAACCAACAACATTCCAATATACATGCCTATACAAAAAGTTTATAGTTTTCAAGATAATTAACGATTTTGGTATTGTTTTGCTACTGTGACCTTGACCTTTGCACCAATGACCTGAATCTATATATCAAAATAATCATTACATCAATACCAAGAATATTCTAATATACATGCCTATATAAAAAGTTTATAGTTTTCGAGATAATAAATAATATTAGAAAGGTAAAAAATTAGAAGGTCATGACCTTCATAATTGACCTTGACACCATTTTGAAGGTAATTACAAGAATATGTCAAAACTGAAAACCCCATGTCATTATCTGGTCATATAGTCAAGTTATAACAATTTAAAAATATTTTACGATTTTTGCAAATTTAATCGCAAAAACGTGTAACCTATTTTAAAACCAAATTTCATGAAATGAACAAACTTAAAGGTTAAGACTATTTAGAATCCAACTATCACATCAGTTTTTGCCTCCAATGAGTGGTTGCAGAGAAGAAGATTTTTTTAGGTTTTGTCTATTTTTAGTAACAGCGGCCATCTTGGATATTCGATCATCATGATTTGGACAAACTATAGTTAGACTCTGTCAAGGACCTTCCATGGCAAATTTGGTTTCATTTGGCCCAGTAGTTTCGGAGGAGAAGATTAAAGTTTACTGACGCACGCACGCACGCACGCACACACGCACGCCTCGCCATGCATAAGCTCACATGGCCTTTGGCCAGGTGAGCTAAAAATCAAAATTCGTAACCTCGGGCCATTTTGGAACTCTTCAATCGGGAGGTACGAAAACAAGTTGTGACGTCATGTGTGAACAAACACTCTTCCTAACTACTGCTTCGTATCTTACGAGTTGTTACGTATCCATATTATTAGAAATTGCGTATTATCTTTTCGATTTTGAGTCAGAATATTAGGGAACTGAAAGTGAAGAGAATTTATTCAAATCGGATTGATACGAAGTTATACATCATGATTTTGGGACATATAATGGAACTTTCGAGCAATGAACACTGAGAGGGAATGCATTTGCTGCACATAAATCGTACAGATCAAAGACAAAATTAAAAATTGCCATTTATCTAAAAATGTATAATCGACAGCTTTGACCTTGAAATCTGATCTTGCATTTTTACCAAGAATTTTTGCGATTAGCAACGATTGCAAGAAACAACATAAGACGAGAAGACGAGAAGACATTAACCATGGCCAGTCATGAAAAACAAAATTAAAAAAAAAACATTTACGGTTTATGAGAAGAAAGTTATTATTATTATTATTACTATTATTATTATTATTATTGTCACCTGTGATTAAACCCTTAATATGACCGACAAGTTGTATATCGGACTTTACCTAATCCACTTAACTAATTATAACGAGACAGGTATATTGACACTTCCTGTATATTGACCAACCGTATAACTGCTTCAGTGGTTGTGTATTTCACACCTTGTTTTAAGATGTTGATAATCTCACAATTTATAAATATCTATAATTTTTAGAGAATTTTAAAAACATCATTTTTCACAATAATTATTCAGACTTTTACTTATATTTATTTATAATGAATACGTATATAAAATAAATAAATAAATAAATAAATAAATAAATAGGTCCTTCCAGAAAATGATGTTAATATGCATTACAATAATATTAATGATAATAATGATTATATATGAAAAAAAGAATAACAAGCATTTATAAATCAGAAGAGGAGATAGCTACTTTTGATGTACTAACAGGAAAGGGAAAATGCAGCTGCTACACCGGGCCTGGAGTCCGGGAGATTCCTAATACTACCGCCACATTCGTCCCTTGAATCGAAACCAGCGGGTTACACCCCTGGGACCAACTTGTTGGTCAGCCAATGCCCAGGGTCGGATAATTCCCCAAATGTAACAGGAAAAGAAAAAAAATCTTCGGCGTAACCGGAACTCGAACCCGGGACCTTCACAATACTAACAAGACGCTGTACCTGTTGGACCACCTGACCACCTATTGAGCCCTTTCCGCCACACAATTGTTCTGAGCCAAGACTTTAATTTCACTTTTTAATTTTTATTTTCAATGCGTTTCGTCGTCAGATCACCTACTGGTTACACAATAAACAGGAGAGTTATTTCATCCTGTGTATAGTTTGGAAAATAAGAGACGCGTTTCTTTCAGAAGATGGCAACTATGTTGTAAATCTAAGTTATAATTGTTTCCCAATTTCTTTATATACTAGTATGTGTACCATTGAAACCGGGAAATAAGCTGTCCTTTTAAAACTAATGAAAATTGGACAATATATTCTCTTTAGTTTATACATGTATTAATTATTTGTACTTATATGTAAGTATCTTCACATCTTACAATAATTTCACTTATATCAAGATGTCACCAGTCATATCAATAATTATTACTTGGATTGTTTTATATATCTCAAGATTATTTCATTTATATCAAGATGACACTAGCTATAATTATTGCTTGAATTGTATAATCCATGTCTTTGATGATTTATTTATATCTGAATATTTATAACTTGTAAGGCAAAATCATAGTCAAGATAATTTCATTTATATCAAGATGTGAAACAGATGGAGTAGCAGAAATTATGAAATGATATGGTGAACACAAACAGCAGTATAAAATAGTAAATGATACATACCGTAGATATTGTACTTTATTTTAACTTTTTAAGAGATTTTCATGAAATTTGTAGTCAAGTCTAATTGAAAACGTCATTGTATGGAAATTAATTCAAAAGTAAATTTATACAATTTTTTTAAAGGACGGACCTCGACGGACTCTCGCCGTCAGCATTCAAAATTGTCCTGAACTAGATCACACTGTTACAGACTTTTCTTTCTTTCTTTTTTTTCTTCGCGTCAATGACATGAGAAACGGGGGAAAATTTTTAAAAAAAATTAAGAGTTTTTGATGTTTAAAATTGAATTTACGAATAGGAATATTTCATTAATTTAAATCATTTAATTTCATACCGCCAGTCACGACAGTCGACCCATCAATTTATACATTTGTAAATCAATCTTTTTGAAATATTAAATATTTTTAATGCAAAATTCCAAATTAATGATACTTACATTTAATATGGGATATCGTGAAGACTTTATCACTTAATTTATTTACCATCAATCTTTAAATCTATGTTGTATATTGTAAGGCAGATCTACCTCTTTATTACCGGCGATGGAATGTCTAATAAACAGGATCTAAAGGTACTGTAGGTTACTGATAATCTCTTAATTACCTGTATGCGAGAAAGGGATGTAAACTTTTAAGAAATTGAGATCTTATCGATTTATCGTGAAAAAATAAAAGAAAATTTTATCATTTTAGGTCAATTGACGCATAGAAGACTGTACACATGATTTAGCCGATATTGGTCATTATTCAATTTAAAATAAGTCTAAATAGAGACAAGGTCTAAGTTATTATAATTTTTTAATTATTTTTACAATCAACGGTCGCAAACAAAACCATACTTAAACAATATTTTAACATATTTTTTTGCATCCGCACATCTCTATGACTTCACCTACGTCTGACAATCTTGGACTTAAAACTAACATTGCTTCATTCACAATAGTTCGCCCTGTACGCTATCACCACGTGGAACATGGTTGTATATAATTAATTGCGATTTTAAATTAGTAACTCTATTTTAAGTTTTAACGCTATCAACAGAGAATCCATTTTATTCGCCTCGTGACGGCGGTTCGCCCATAGTGGTGGAAACTCCATAACGGTTAAAGCAGGCAAACGCCCGGATTTGCACAGAGGCGATTGGTTGACATCAACATTTTTTTAAAGATGCACATTTTATGAATAAATAAAGATTAAAGGTCACCGGTCACCAAATTTATCAATTTTGTATTTTGCATTCCTATGGGTAGAATAGTCATTATTGATGTGTCTGACAGTTTCCCACGCCTTACATTTACCTGTAATACACTAAAACCTTACCTAAACGAACTTCTAATACTCGGTAGTTTCCGACACCGCTCGTAATTTCCGGCGACCTAATGATGAGTAAGTTGAGCTGCTGAGGAAAGACCATTACCATATATATGTATCAATATTAATGTGGGTTTTTGTGGTGTTTTGAAGGGTTTAAAGTTTGATATCAAGTCAAAATGATATATTTTGTAAAGTTTGGATATAATAAAATCACAATGACCGATGAACATGTTTTTTCCACAAAATTCAGAACAAATTAAAGCCAGATTTACACAAGTCCTTCAAGCAGCTTTTTAATTGTTTTGAATGTATTCAGTTTAAATATTACGAGATAAGTCAGGGAAATAAGAGCGGTATAATCATTGAAGACAATTCAATTTATTATGAATGAATTCAGTCAAATACATACATTTCAAACAATTTTAATTTTCAAAATTAATTTAATTCCGTTATTCAATCAGTTCACTAATTCACACGTTCAAACAGAGACGTATGTCTTGTTCAAATTAACTAATCTAATTTAACTTTAATTTATTCGATTTTCAGAATCCAGCAAAAATGACAAATAACATTTACCGGGTATATCATATAGATATACGCACGTGTCAATTAATGTTGCATATTGTAAGGTAAACTCTGTTAATTACAGTTGGTAGATGTCTACTTCTAAACAGGATGTTTCCCAATGTCAGCTGAATGTAGCATATTGATAATCTCTTAATTACTAGTATGTGAGGAGGTGTAAATCACGCTTTGAACGATATTAATTTATTGTAAATAAATGAAAGAAAGTTTCACTCGAGTTTTGAGTCCTTAGTTAGTCGAGCATAATCCCACTGTATCGCATTTTTATGACGTTCTTTTCATCCCATTAAAATTAAGCGTAATAAAGTTATTATATGAAAATTTTTATTTATTTTTTATTTTATTATGGAAACAGTAATGATGATGATGATGATGATGATTAAACTTACTGCAAATAAGAATAGGAAGCTATTGAATTGAAATTGTTTTCATATTTAAGTAATACTGGGGTGAAATATTAATATTTTATTTGAGACAATAAAAAATTATCTTTTAAACCTTTTTTCGTTGTACAAAAAACTACAGATCTTGGACCCAGATTCTACCCGAAAACGTGTTTTGTTTATTCATTTCATGGGTAATAATAATAATAATAATAATAATAATAATAATAATAATAATAATAATAATAAATCTTAGATTTTAATCTAAAAAAGAATTAAAAATGGGACAATTTCTAAAACAAATATGAATTAAAATCAATTTGAGTTCATAATATAGCTGTGCTAGAGAAGAAAAGATTGTTTTTCAAATAAAACAACAAAAAATTGGGTTCTTTATATTATTCCTTATGATAAATACATAAAAATAAATAAATAAATAAATAATAAATAAATAAATAAATAAATAACTTAATTAAGTCATTAATTAATCATTATTATGTAAAAATAATTAAAAGTTAAAGTTAAAGTCTGTCCCGAGCCATTAGGCCCATCAGGCCGGAGCTTATCCCGGTTTCGGTGGCGTTAAGCGACTGAGAGTACAAGACTCTCCCCTGAATGGGACGCCGGTCCATCGCAGGAATAACCTCCAGCATTTTGCTGGTACTCATTTATTTTTAATGTGAACAATATTTTAAATAAAAAAACGGAAATTTGTGTTATTTTATTATTTGTTGTGATAAAAAATAATTAATAAATAAATATTCAAAAGAGATATACATTATAAGGATAATTAGAATGATATTGAATATTAATGAAAATAAATATGAATACTATTTTAAATAAAAAACAAAAATGTGTGTTCTTTTTATTAATTCGTTGTGATAAATGGATAATTAAAGCACCGATGGTGCTGACCGAACAGGGAAAGTGGATCTTGATCATACTATAAATAAACTGCATTGTTTGTAATTTCAAAGTATTCAGTCAAAGAAAGGCAATTAAATTTTAACATCAGTCCCAGATGTTGTTCTAATTTCTTCTCCAAATGCTTCCCAAGGACCAAAATAACGACCTTTTAAATATTTTAAACATGTGAATATAGATTAAAAAGGCATTAAATTTAATAAGATGATATGAACTGTCACTGTTGAGTCAGACCAGTGTTCCAGTCGGGATTTTAAAAAGGTAGGCTGCTGTTGTAGCAATGGTCACCTGCAATTAAGGTCAACCAACTTAGTAGAGCTTGAAGATAGCTCAAGGTCAATTAGCTTCGCGAACAAAGTAGAACTTCATATCCTGATAACATATATCAAATTACAAGCCTTAATGTTTTTATTAAATGAAAAAAGACGTTTTAAAGTTTTTCATACTACTTAAGGTCACTACAACCTTGAATATAAGTCAAGATCAACCAGTTTCCCAAAATTCGTAGAAATTTTTGTTCTGATGAAGTTTCAAGTTCCAAGGCCTTTTGGTTGATGACAAGAAGATGTTTCCAGGTTTCACTTCATTAGGTCACTGTGACTTTCAATGTAGGTCTAGGTAATTCACTTCACAAACTTGGAAGAGCTCCATGTTCTGATGCTACATGAGAAGTTTTAAGCTGTATGTGAAGTTTCTAGCTACAAGGCCTTTTAGTGCATAACAAAAAAATGTTTCAAGTCTTTATTTTTGGTTACTGTGACCTTGAGAGTAGGTAAAGATCTACCAGCTTTGCAAATTTAGTAAAGCTTTATGTCCTGATTCTTTATATGAAGTTTGACCATTCTAGTCATTTCTGCTCGTGACAAAGTGTTTTTAGTTTAACTTTTACTTAAGGTCACCATGACCTTAAATATAGGTCAAGATAATCTAGCTTCCAATACTAGGTAGACCTTTTTTGTTTCCCGCTCATAGGCCTTTGGGTTCATGAAATGAAGGCATTAAGGTCTTACTACTTTAGGTCACTATGACCTTGAAAGTAGGTCAACATCAATCAGCTTTGCAACCTACTAGAGGTTCTTGTTCTGCAAATTATATATGAAGTCTAAAGTGCCTAGGCCTTTCAATGCATGGCAATAAGATGTTTCAAGGTTATTCTACTAAAGTACTATGACATTGAATATAGGTCAAGGTCAACCAGCTTTGCAAACTAAGAAAAGATTTATCTCCTGATGCTGTATACATGTATATGAAGTTTCAGTCTTTTAGACCTTTCAACAAATGACGAGATGTTTGTACTTCTTTAGGTCAACTACCAACTAGGTATACCTTTTCATTGTGATGCTAAATAAGGTTGAAAGGTTACTGTGACCTTGAATGTAGGTCAAGGTCAACCAGCTTTGCTTTGCAAACTTAGTAAAAGCTTTATCTCCTGATGCTTTATACATGTATATGGAGTTTCAATCTCCTAGACATTTTAATACATGACAAGAAGATTTTTACCTCTTTAGGTCAATGTGACCTTAAATGTAGGTCACGGTCAACCAATTTTGCAAACTTGGTGGTCTTTTTTGTCCTAATGCTATATATAAAGTTTCAAGATCATAGTCCTTTTGGTTCATGACAAGATGTTTAAAGGTCTTATTATTTTAGGTCACTGTGAACTTAAAAGTAGGTCAAGGTTAATTACCTTTACAAACTTGAAAGACCTTTTTGTCCTGATGCAATATATGCAGTTTCAAGCTCACATTCATTTTGGTTCAAGCTTATATCCTTTTTGGTTCATGACAAGTAGACCTTTAAGGTTTTGTTACTTTAGGTCACTGTGACCTTAAATATAGGTCAAGGTCATCCAATTTTCACAAACTTGAAAGGACTTTGCCCAAGGAACATCCATATCTACTTTCACTATCAATGGTTAACTGGTTCTGGAGAAGTTGAAAATGTTTATGATGCAAGCAGCACAACAGATAAACAACTTCCACTATAGGTCACCTTCAGGAGGTTGCTCGGGTGACCTAAAAAGGCAATTTTACACATGGAAAGGGAATGTTTATTTTCTAATATCTCAATAGGGAAAAGGGGTTATGTTTAAAATGTAAAATAATCTCGCAAAATTGATTGTTACATTTTACATATTATTTTTACCATTTCAAATGACCCATGATAATACTTTATATTTTTTAATTGTTCCAAAAATTAAAAATATAATAATTACAGAAAAATTATAAATGAAAAGGGAATATAAATCAATTGGTGTACTTTATTCAAAGTGTATTTTATCTTACATTCATCAAATAAAATAGGGCAATGACTCGATGGGCCAGGTTGCCATTAAGTCAGGTGCACATCTTTGATAAACTTTTGATATATACAGTACATAGTATCCAAGTTTCAAAGTCTGGAAAAATGAGAAAAAAATCCTGAAATATTTCCATCTTCAATATTTATAGAAACATTCTGTGAAGTTTCAAGGTTTTTGGTTGAAAACTGTAAGAGGAGTTGAGTTCACAAAGTAGGTACCCCCATTCAAATACTTGTTAAAAGTGACTAAGTTTCAAAGTCTGGAATAATGGAAAAAAATCCTGAAATATTTCCATAAAGTCAGGTGCACATCTTCAATATATATATAAACATTCTGTGAAGTTTCAAGGCTTTTGGTTGAAAACTGTAAGAGAAGTTGAGTTCACAAAGTAGGTACCCCCATTCAAATACTTGCTAAAAAGAGACTAAGTTTCAAAGTCTGGAAAAATGGGGGAAAAATATTGAAATATTTCCATAAAGTTAGGTGCACATCTTCAATATATATATTAACATTCTGTGAAGTTTCTAGGCTTTTGGTTGAAAACTGTAAGAGGAGTTGAGTTCACAAAGTAGGTACCCCCATTCAAAAAGTTTTATGGCCGTCATCACAGTATTGTTGATAGGTTTAATGTCTCTGTGTCCAGGATTGCCCTGGATATATTTGACGTCCCATAGTTCCATGTTCCTTTCACACAATTTTGATTACACACGTGGCGGGTGTAGCTAGCTAAACAGGAGGTGCTTACCCTTCCAGAGCACCCGGCCTCACTTCCCTGGTGAAAGTTCACGTGTCTAACCTAACTTGTCAGTTCCAAAGTTTTAACTTTGCTTCTTGGTTGTGATTCGGACATGGATTAGTATGTTTGTTTTTGATTATACTTTGTAATAAAATTAAACAAAACTAGAATGTAATCAACTGTTAATTTTTATCATTAAAGATACTATTAGCGGAGGTACATTTTCAAAATATCAACGATAAAGGACATGTTTGGGTAAGAGTTTAAAATAAACCTATTTCAAGTATGCTGAATTAAAATATCTTTGTTGTCATTCTGAGAAATTAACAGAACACCTTTATTGTTTAAAATGAAATTAGGTATAGTGGTATTTGTAATTCCATTTCAGATTAAGCAGATTATGCTAAAACGAAATGTTATTCAATGCATTTTGTTGTAAATTATTATTGCTAACACACATTTATGAATAATTCAAACGACAAAATATATATTGTCTCTAGTTATATTATTATACTTACCATGGTCTTGTTGATTTTTCATCATGTGTTCATATATATAGGACTGTGAACCTTCTTGTAATATTGCTGTAAAGGTGTCGAACGCCGACTGGTCCTTCCATTTCATTATGTTTATTAATTCCTTCACTGCAGTTTTTCTGTCACGAGGTTGTTTTTCTAGAATCCACTTAACCTGGTTTTCTGTCAACAATCCCTGTCGATTCATAGATTGTAGCACTGGATATGGGTCAAGCTCTTCCAATATAAAGTAGTGATTGCGGTTTAAAAGCTGTACATGTGGAACTAAGTGTAGATTTTTTCTCTTTTCTAAAATTTTTAAAAAAGTAAAAAAGTTTCAGAGACATTAGTGTTTTAATCTATACTAAACCTCTTATCGTACAGGTATGAGGCACAAACATACAAATCGATATTCAAATCGAAAAGAAAAGAAAAGACTTTGAAACTTGAAAATTAAAATTAAACACATGGACCGTGCTGTTGCTAATTTTAAAGAAACTGTAGTGTTTCCTCCTGAATTCTTTCTGTTGTATTTCGTCAATTTAATTAGAGAAACCCCGCATCTCATCATATCTTCAACTTTCTTGCAGTGGAAATGATGAGTAAATTAACCATTGGATCATGTATTGGTACAAGAATCTGGCCCCGGTTTCACAATGATTCCTAAGCTATGATTTTCCTTAACTTAAATTTAGCAAATTTTTATATTCTCTTTTTGAAACTATTGATAAAAAATTTTGTCAAAACTAAATGCACATGTTTTAATCTTGAGGTCATCTTAACAAGAGGCCCAATAGGGCCTGTACCGCTCACCTGGGCCGTTAACAGCACAAAAACACAATAAATACTATATTTAAAGAGCAATAACTCTGATGTGGATATTTAGATATTTATGAAACTTGCTACTCGCATCTGTGACCTTGACGTTTGAACCAATGACCATAATCTATATATCAAAATGATGATTGCATCAATACCAACAATATTCTAATATACATGCCTATACAAAAAGTTCATAGTTTTCGAGATAATGAATCTTTTTGGTATTGTTTTGCAACCGTGACCTTGACCTTTGGACCCATGACCTTTTTCTATACATCAAAAAGATCGTTGTATTAATACCTACAATATTCTAATATAAATGTCTATATAAAAAGTTTATAGTTTTCGAGATAATTAACGATTTTGGTATTGTTTTGCTAATGTGACCTTGACCTTTGGACACATGACCTTTTTCTATACATCAAAATGATCGTTGTATCAATACCTACAACATTCTAATATACATGCCTATACAAAAAGTTAATAGTTTTCAAGATAATGAACCATTTCAGTATTCTTACGCATCTGTGACCTTGACCTTTGAACCAATGACCTTAATCTATATATCAAAATGATCGTTCCATCAATACCAACAAAATTCCAATATACATGCCTATATAAAAAGTTTATAGTTTTCAAGATAATTAACCTTTTTGGTATTGATTTGCTACTGTGACCTTGACCTTTGGACCCATGACTTTTTTCTATACATCAAAATGATCGTTGTATCAATACCTACAACATTCTAATATACATGCTTATAGAAAAAGTTAATAGTTTTCAAGATAATGAACCATTTCAGTATTCTTTCGCATCTGTGACCTTGACCTTTGAACCAATTACCTTAATCTATATATCAAAATGATCGTTACATCAATACTAACAACATTCCAATATACATGCTTATACAAAAAGTTTATAGTTTTAAAGATAATTAACGATATTGGTATTGTTTTGCTTCTGTGACCTTGACCTTTGGACCCATGACCTTTTTCTATACATCAAAATGATCGTTGTATCAATACCTACAACATTCTAATATACATGCTTATACCAAAAGTTCATAGTTTTCAAGATAATGAACCATTTCAGTATTCTTTCGCATCTGTGACCTTGACCTTTGAACCAATTACCTTAATCTATATATCAAAATGATCGTTACATCAATACTAACAACATTCCAATATACATGCTTATACAAAAAGTTTATAGTTTTAAAGATAATTAACGATATTGGTATTGTTTTGCTTCTGTGACCTTGACCTTTGGACCCATGACCTTTTTCTATACATCAAAATGATCGTTGTATCAATACCTACAACATTCTAATATACATGCTTATACAAAAAGTTCATAGTTTTAAAGATAATGAACCATTTCAGTTTTCTTTTGCATCTGTGACCTTGACCTTTGAACCAATGACCTTAATCTATATATCAAAATAACCGTTACATGAATACCAACAACATTCCAATATACATGCCTATACAAAAAGTTGATAGTTTTCAAGATAAATGACGATATTGGTATTGTTTTGCTTCTGTGACCTTGACCTTTGGACCCATGACCTTTTTCTATACATCAAAATGATCGTTGTATCAATACCTACAACATTTTAATATACATGCTTATACAAAAAGTTTATAGTTTTCAAGATAATGAACCATTTCAGTTTTCTTTTGCATCTGTGACCTTGACCCTTTGAACCAATGACCTTAATCTATATATCAAATTAACCGTTACATGAATACCAACAACATTCCAATATACATGCCTATACAAAAAGTTTATAGTTTTCAAGATAATTAACGATCTTGGTATTGTTTTGCTTCTGTGACCTTGACCTTTAGACCCATGACTTTAATCTATACATCAAAATGATCGTTGTATAAATACCTACAACATTATAATATACATGCTTATACAAAAAGTTAATAGTTTTCAAGATAATGAACCATTTCAGTATTCTTTCGCATCTGTGACCTTGACCTTTGAACCAATGACCTTAATCTATATATAAAAATGATCGTTACATCAATACCAACAACATTCCAATATACATGCCTATACAAAAAGTTTATAGTTTTCAAGATAATTAACCTTTTTGGTATTGTTTTGCTTCTGTGACCTTGACCTTTAGACCCATGACCTTTTTCTATACATCAAAATGATTATTGTATCAATACCTACAACATTCTCATATACATGTCTATACAAAAAGTTCATAGTTTTCAAGATAATGAACCATTTCAGTATTCTTTCGTATCTGTGACCTTGACCTTTGACCCAATTACCTCAATCTATATATAAAAATAATCGTTACATGAATACCAACAATATTCTAATATACATGCCTGTATGAAAAGTTTATAGTTTTCGAGATAATAAATAATATTAGAAAGGTAAAAAATTAGGTCATGACCTTCATTATTGACCTTGACACCATTTTGAAGGTAATTACAAGGATATGTCAAAACTGAAAACTCCATGTCATTATCTGGTCATATAGTCAAGTTATAACAATTTAAAAACATTTTACGATTTTTGCAAAATTAAACGCAAAAACGCGTAACCTATTTTTAAACCAAATTTCATGAAATGAACAAACTTAAAGGTTAAGACTATGTAGAATCCAAATATCACATCAGTTTTTGCCTCCAATGAGTGGTTCAAGAGAAGAAGATTTTTTAAGGTTTTGTCTATTTTTAGTAACAGCGGCCATCTTGGATATTCGATCGCCATGATTTGAACAAACTATAGTTAGACTCTGTCAAGGACCTTCAATGGCAAATTTGATTCAGTTGGCCCAGTAGTTTCAGAGGAGAAGATTAAAGTTTACTGACGCACGCACGAACGCACGCACGCACGGACGCACGCACGCACGCACGCCTCGCCATGCCATAAGCTCACATGGCCTTTGGCCAGGTGAGCTAAAAATGACACCCTAAATTCCTGAATATCTTGGAAATTATGAAGATTTGAAATTTTGCAGGATTTAAGTTAAGGAAAATCTTAGCTAAGGAATCATTGTGAAACCGGGGCCTGTATGTACTAATTAAACACAAATCAAAGTACTGAAGGTACTGAAGCATCAGCTAAACTGAGCAATTTGATAAACAAGAGGCCCATGGGCCTTACACGCTCACCTGATAACTAACGGCTAGCTGATAGATTTAAAGAAAACGTAAATACTAAACCCCAATGACTTTTTTCTTTACAAAATGATCATTGTATCAATACCTACAACATTCTAATATACATGCCTATACAAAACGTTTATCGTTTTCAAGATAATTAACCATTTCAGTATTGTTTTACATCTGTGACCTTGACCTTTAAACCCATGACCTTTTTCTATACATCAAAATGATCGTTGTATCAATACCTACAACATTCTAGTATACATGCCTATACAAAAAGTTTATAGTTTTCGAGATAATTAACCATTTCTGTATTGTTTCGCATCTGTGACCTTGACCTTTGGACCCTTGACCTTTTTCTATACATCAAAATGATCGTTGTATCAATACCTACAACATTCTAATATACATGCCTATACAAAAAATTTATAGTTTTTGAGATAATTAATCATTTCGGTATTGTTTCGCATCTGTGACCTTGACCTTTGAACCTATGACCTTTTTCTATACATCAAAATGATCGTTGTATCAATACCTACAACATTCTAATATATATGCCTATACAAAAAGTTTATAGTTTTCGAGATAATTAACCATTTCAGTATTGATTCGCATCTGTGACCTTGACCTTTGAACCCATGACCTTTTTCTATACATCAAAATGATCGTCGTATCAATACCTACAACATTCTGCACAGCTGCAAATAAACTTTAAAATCATGACGGATATTGATATAACCCATGGACTATATATGACTGATATATTTACCGCATCTATTTAAATTCATAAACACTTGCCATCTGTAAAAGTTAAATTCGAACTGTTAGTAAACCCACTGGGAAACTTTCCGGCTGTGTGAACTAGATTCCTGATCGTTTTTCAACTTAGATATTATTATGAGGCAGTTACTTCCGAAAAATAGTAACAGCATAAATACACTGAGTCTACCCAACGTGCTCGTTTATGTCTGTATATATAATAGAAAATGGTCTGGTAATATCTATGTAATATAATTTTAAAACTCCAGTTCACAGGGGCTTGGAATTGTGGGTTTGAGATATTGTGGAGATATCGCTATACATACACATGTGTTGCAAACTCTTGTGGCCAGTTTTAAAATGTTAACTATGATTGTATTGATGGGTGATGCTAGGCCCGATATTTTCCCAGTGGGGCAAACAAGTTTTTGGTTGTACATGTATAATTAATAAATACATTGTATATAGGAACTCACGTACCAACCAGAATCACGTGATAACTTAATTCTTTCTTTTTCTCTTTTCTCTATCTGTTCTTCTTACATGTTATTTTCTCTATGTGTGTGTTTGTGTAATTGTGTGTGTGAAAAAGGTATGGCAGTTATGTTCATAATGCTACATTCAACATGAACAATATTAGTATTTTATCCCTAAATTGTAGAGGGTTAGGTGACTTAACTAAAAGAAGGGATGTTTTAAATTTTCTGAAAAATAAAAACTTCAGTATTTGTTGTTTGCAAGACACACATTTTACAGAAAAAGAATACAATTACATTAGGACAATATGGGGATATGAAATTCACATTAGCTGTGGGTCATCAAATGCTAGGGGAGTTGCCATCTTATTTAATAATAATTTTGAATTTGAAATTTTAAATGAAATAAAGGATAGTGCAGGGAATTTTCTTGCATTAGAATTGTCTCTTGAAAAGAAATATAATGTTACCCTAATAACAGTCTACGGACCAAATAATGATACACCAGAATTTTTTGAACATATGAAGTCAGTAATAGAAAAATATAATGATGATTTTTGCATTATTGTGGGAGATTTTAATCTTGTTCAAGACACAAACCTTGATTATTATAACTACAAACATATAAATAATCCCAAATCAAGACAACAACTTCTAAATATAAAAAACGAATTTAACCTAGTTGACCCCTGGAGAACATTACATAAAGATATTAAAAAATACACTTGGTTTGCAAAAAATCCCATTAAAAGAGCCCGGTTAGACTTCTTCCTTATAAATGAAGAGCTTTTATCACTAGTAGAAAATGCAAAAATTTCAACTGGTTACAGAACTGACCATTCAATTATAGAATTAAAATTGAGGTTAAATAATTTTGAAAAGGGAAGGGGTTTCTGGAAATTTAACAATAATTTACTTGCAGATTCAACTTATGTTAATAAGGTAAAAGATATTATCTCGGATGTTAAATTATTATATCTAATTGATATTCAAAAAACAAACTTGAATAATATCAAAGATGAAGATTTATGTTTTAAAATAAATGCACATCAGCTTCTTGATCAAATACTTCTGCAAATTAGAGGGTATACAATCTCTTATTCTTCATATAAGAAAAAAGAAAAACATAAAAAAACTATTGAAATTGAAAATAAAATCAAGAAACTGGAATCATCCTTAATTCATAGCAATGACATAGAAAATCAGATAAATGCATTACAAAAGCAACTAGAAAATGAACGCAAAAATTTGTTAAAGGGTATAATGTTAAGGGCTCATGCAAAGTGGATTGAAGATGGTGAAAAGAATACTAAATATTTTTGTAGTCTTGAGAAAAGAAATTACATAAATAAAACTGTCACAAAACTAGTCAATGAAATAGGAGAGGAAATTACTGATCAAACAAACATTCTGAATGAAATTGAAAAATTCTATTTTACATTATATTCAAATAAAGATCATGAATTGGATGATGTTCATTTAGATCAATTATTACCACATTCCGATATAAACAAGTTAAATTGTAAAATGAAAGAATCACTAGAAGGACCTATCACCTATCAAGAAACACTGTTTGCACTAAAAAACATGAAAAATGACAAATCCCCAGGCCCAGATGGTTTCACAGTAGAATTCTTTAAATTTTTTTGGAATGATCTTTCCCATTTTTTGATCAACTCTTATAGATACAGTTTTGAGAGTCAGTCATTATCATATACACAAAAACAAGGAATAATATCTATTTTACCCAAAGGGAATAAAAACAGAGAACTTTTAAAGAATTGGAGGCCCATCTCACTACTTAACGTTTCTTATAAAATCCTTTCAAGTGTCATAGCAAATAGAATAAAATCTGTTTTAGATTTTTTGATAAATGAGAATCAGAAAGGTTTTTTACCAGGTCGTTTCATTGGTGAAAATACACGTATCATATATGACACACTGCAATATACAAATGAAAAACAGATACCAGGAGTACTTCTATTAGTTGATTTTGAAAAAGCATTTGACTCAGTATCTTGGAAATTTATAGAAAAACACTAAAATATTTCAACTTTGGAGATGGAATTATCAAATGGGTAAACACTTTATATAATGATGCACAACTCTGTGTCATACAAAATGGTTATTTTTCAAAGTACTTTAAAATAGGTCGGGGTTGTCGCCAAGGAGACCCCATATCACCTTATCTTTTCATTTTATGTGCAGAAATAATGGGTAATATGTTCAGAAAAAATAAAAACATAAAAGGAATAAAAATAGGGAAATTAGAAGTATGTTTATTACAATATGCTGATGATACATGTATCTTCTTAGATGGATCTGGGAAAAGCCTTAAAAGTTCACTGGATCTTCTGTTCCAGTTTGCAAAGTACTCTGGCTTAAAACCTAATATTAATAAAACAAAAGCTATCTGGATAGGCTCTAAAATTAATTGTGGTAAAACACTATGTAGCAATCAAAACATCGAGTGGAGTTCACGCCCATTTACAGTTCTAGGAATTACCTATTCAGTAAATCTTTCTGAAATTCAAGAATTGAATTTTGACACAAAATACTTAGAAATTAAAAAGGACATAAAAACATGGTCTAAACGACAATTAACCCCCTCGGAAAAATTACAGTTATTAAAACTTTACTTCTCCCTAAATTGACACATTTGTTTTTAAGCTTGCCTAACCCCTCAGAATCATATATAAAACAATTAGAAACTATGTTCTATAATTTCATCTGGAGTGGAAAATGTGATAGAATAAGCAGAAAACAAATGGTACAAGAATACAAACTAGGGGGATGTAAAATGGTTCATCTAAGATTTTTTATTAAATCACTGAAACTTACATGGATCAGGAAAATAAACAAAACAAATTCTTTGATAAGTAAAATATTTTTTGAACTAATGGAAACTTCCTACTTTAATTTTCTTACTTTTGGACAGGACTTTTTAAATGTGTTAAAAAATAGAACCAAAAATGCCTTTTGGAATGATTTATTGTCCTCATTAAAAGAATTTAGGAATATTATTTGTCTCAAGACTAAAAAAGAAAATAGCAATGTATTAAAATTTCCTATTTGGTACAATTCAGAAATAAAAATCAATAATAAATCAATCTTTTATGACAGCTGGCTCAAAAAAGGAATTATTTATATCCAAGATTTGTTTAAGGAGGATGGGCCTTTTTTAACATATTCTGAATTCTGTATAAAATATAAGTTAAATACTCCATTTACTCTTTATGAGGGACTAAAAAGTTGTTTGTTGTCAAAATATCCTGTTCTGAAAAACATACAACAAAAGACCCAAAATATAGACATACCAAACTTCATATATTTTATCAACAAAAATTCTAAAGGCACTAAAGATATGTACAGTATTTTCATATATACACTTTATAAAAAACCAAACAGTGAGTTGAAATGGGCAAATGAACTTAACCTTCCTGATAACTTTAATTGGAATTTAACAAATAAAAGAATCTTCTCCTCCACAAAAGATACAAAACTTATTTGGTTAAATTATAGAATTTTTCATAGAATAGTAGCAACAAATAAATTGTTGTTTAAATTGAAACTCAGTGAAAGTGAAAACTGTACTTTTTGTAAGAAATACAAAGATAATATTTGCCACTTGTTTTTTGATTGTGAATTTGTTAGACAGTTTTGGAATGATATTGAAAAATGGATTTCAGAAAAACTTAATCTAAATTTTAATGTAAATGTAAAAGACATTATCCTTGGACAACAAGAAAATCACCACAAAATATTATATCTTGTTATCTCAATGGGAAAAGCTTATATTTATAGTAAAAAGTATAAAAATTCCAAAATCCATACTCCTGAATTTAAAGAAATATTAAATGAATACTTCAATACAGAAAAATATAGATATTATGTAAAAGGGGAAACTGAAAATTTTAAAAACAGATGGAATATTTGGATCAATCTTTTTTCTGTTTAAATATGGCTACATTATTTCCAGTAGGAAATTAGATATGTTCTGTCTTATGTACTATTGAACATGTACACAGGTTTTATATCAGTGTCTATACAACCAAACCTTAAATGTCACTTCCTACATTTAAAAGTTAATAAAATTTTATCCAAATTCTAGATATAATTTGTGTTATATTATGGAACATATGTACCAGACATGTAATTTCCCTGTCATCATGTCTGTACAGTAAAACCTGCCTTAAAGATCACTCTATTAAGACTGGCTACTTTTAAAAGCCAGACATTTTTTTATGCAATATTCATATATTTAGCTATATTTAAGTAGATAAATTTTGTTTTGTTTTGTAATATTGGACATGTTTACTATAGTTACCAGAATATTATGTGTGCAATATATTAGTCACCATGTCTTTACAGTCAATCCTGTCTCAAAGATCACCTTTTTATAAAGACCTCATGTTGAAGTACAATGGAATTGTAGCAATATTTGTCATATTCATGTAATTTGAATCAGTAGATGTGGCCTTTACAGACAGATTTGACTGAATATTCTTTTTTTAGCTAGATTTGGGACATCATGTTCACCAAATTATAACTTTGAGTGTCAGTGTGTAAAACAACACCACACTAAATGTATTGTTGGACAAGACATGTGCATGTGTAAATATGTGCTTACACTATTTCACTGCTCTTACAAAAACAATTTATATACATGTATATATTTAGTCATACCATGTTGTTATGCACTTAGTTGTGAAAATATTTTTTCAGCATCAGGTGCAAAATAATACAGTAAAGCCAATTTAAGTGACCATTCCAATATAAAGACCCAACTACAAAGATCAGTTTTCTACAGTCATGTTAACACATGTTTTGATACATTTGAAACTCTCAATAAACTCCAATTTTATACACTGCATGGATGGTACCTTATGTACTGTTTTTGCTGTTTTTGTATATACACTGCCATCCATAAATAACTTTACAAATCTTAATTTTGCAACAGGTTCACTTCATTATCATCATATCAAACTTTGTTCATATAGTTGAAATATTGAAAGTTTTCCGTGTATTTGGAAGTGGGGAAAACTTTACTTTTCAGGATGAAAACACTATTTTAGGAAAAAAGTCTCAGATTTAGTATAATGACTAATATATATATATATATCTGGATCTCGATTATTATCTGCCATACCGGAGTGTATGTGTGTGTTTGTGTGTGCATATGAGTGTGTAAATGGTGTGATTTGTCTTTTTTCAATTGGAAAATCATGAAAAAATTTAAATAAAAAAAAAAAAAAAAATACCTACAACATTCTAATATACATGCCTATACAAAAAGTTTATAGTTTTCGAGATAATTAACCATTCCGGTGTTGTTTCGCATCTGTGACCTTGACCTTTGAACCCATGACCTTTTTCTATACATTAAAATGATCGTTGTAAAAATATCTACAACATTCTAAATAAATGCCTATACAAAAATTTTATAGTTTTCGAGATAATTAACCATTTCGGTATTGTTTCGCATCTGTGACCTTGACCTTTGAACCCATGACCTTTTTCTATACATCAAAATGATCGTTGTATCAATTTCTACAACATTCTAATATAAATGCCTATACAAAAAGTTTATAGTTTTCGAGATAATTAACCATTTCGGTATTGTTTCGCATCTGTGACCTTGACCTTTGAACCCATGACCTTTTTCTATACATCAAAATGATCGTTGTAACAATATCTACAACATTCTAATATAAATGCCTATATAAAAAGTTTATAGTTTTTGAGATAATTAACCATTTCTGTATTGTTTCGAATCTGTGACCTTGACCTTTGACTCCATGACCTTTTTCTATACATCAAAATGATCGTTGTATCAATATCTACAACATTCTAATATAAATGCCTATACAAAAATTTTATAGTTTTCGAGATAATTAACCATTTCGGTATTGTTTCGCATCTGTGACCTTGATCTTTGAACCCATGACCTTTTTCTATCCATCAAAATGATCGTTGTAACAATATCTACAACATTCTAATATGAATGCCTATACAAAAAGTTTATAGTTTTCAAGATAATTAACCATTTCTGTATTGTTTCGCATCTGTGACCTTGACCTTTGACTCCATGACCTTTTTCTATACATCAAAATGATCGTTGTATCAATATCTACAACATTCTAATATACATGCCTATACAAAAAGTTTATAGTTTTCGAGATAATTAACCATTTCGGTATTGTTTCGCATCTGTGACCTTGACCTTTGACTATACATCAAAATGATCGTTGTAACAATATCTACAACATTCTAATATAAATGCCTATATAAAAAGTTTATAGTTTTCGAGATAATTAACCATTTCTGTATTGTTTCGCATCTGTGACCTTGACCTTTGAACCTATGACCTTTTTCTATACATCAAAATGATCGTTGTATCAATACCTACAACATTCTAATATACATGACTATACAAAAAGTTTACAGTTTTAGAGATAATAATTATAATCAGAAAAAATTAGGTCACGACCTTCACAATTGACCTTGACCTCATTTTGAAGATACTAACAAGAAGATGTCAAAACTGAAAACCCCATGTCATTATCTGGTGAAGTAGTCAAGTTATAACAATTTGAAGCCATTTTACGATTTTTTCAAAATTAAACGCAAAAACGCGTAACCCATTTTTCGACCGAATTTCACGAAATGAACAAACTACAGGCTTAAGACTCTAGAGAAGCCAAATATCACATCAGATTTTTTCTCCAATCAATACTTTCGGAGAAGAAGATTTTTTAAGAGTTTTGCACCCCTAGGTCACCTTGACCTAGTTATGGTAGCCATGGCAATGCCACGAACAAATCTGAATTGCACCGACCCAGACATGCTTCTGATCAAGTCTCGTTGAAATCTGCCAAGTACTTTCAGAGGAGAAGTCGAAAATGTGTGTTAACGACGCACGCACACACGCACACACGCACGCACGCACGCACGCACATACACACGCTGCACCATACCATAAGCTCACATGACCTTTGGTCAGGTGAGCTAAAAATGTGCATTTGAAACTGAGATTTGTCTAATGAATCGGTAACAAATGAATATCATGCAAATAATAGAAACTGTGATCGGGAAGCTTCTAACAACAAGTCTGCTTTTTATGCAAGTTGTTAGGTTCTAACATATAAATATGTAAAAATGGTCAAAATGGACATGCCACGCAATGTTTATCAATTGAGTAAACTAAGTAATTCGCATAAATATAAATTTTCAATTTTTCAAAAACCAAGAGAGGCTACTAAAGACCCGACACCAAATCTGAGTGAAATATCTCAAGCGTAACGGAAAAAAGTCCAGAGAAACCATCATTTTGATAAAATTCACAAAGTGAAAGGGGCATAACTCCACTAAAACGCAGTTGACTTGAAGAAAACCCAAACTGGATCTGTAATCACCACCATCATCATCATTATCACTCCTCATATCACATTTTGATCATCAACATGAAGATATCATCATCATCATCATCATCGTCGTCGTCATTAGCAGCAGCAGTAGAACCCACGCCATGACAATCACCACCACCATTATATTAATCATTTTCAGAAATCCTTATGTTACATCATTAATGTAGTCACATCATCATCATAGCTTTTCGTGTCACATAATCATCATGGTGACATCATCATCATTATCAGCAGCAGCAGTACTGAATGTCATCATCATCATCATCATCATGTCACATCATCAGCATGAAGACATTGGCTTTGTCATCATCATCATCATCATCATCATCATCATCATCATCATCATCATCATCATCATCACCATCATCATCGTGAATTATTATCATCATCGACAGCAGCAGAACTGAATGTCATCACCACCATCATCATCATACTATCGGCAGTGCTCAGCAGTACTGAATGTCATCATTGCCACCATCATCATTGTCGGTAGCAACAGAACTCATGTCACCATCATAATCATCATCATAGTTCGTCAAGTCACATCGTCATCATCACCATTCATAGCAACAGAGCTTATTTTCATCACCACCATCACTATCATCTTCTTCATCACGATAATCATTATCATCATCGGCATCAACAGAACTCATGTCATAACCATCATCAACATCATTATCATATCTCCTCATGTCACATCATTATCATATCTCCTCATGTCACATCATCATCATCATCAACATTATATCTCCTCATGTCATATCATCATCATCATGGTGACATCATCATCATCATCGGCAGCAGCAGAACTGAATGTCATCATCATCATTATTATTGTCATCATCTTCATCAGATCATTATGCCACATCATCATCGACAAAGCGTCATCATCACAAAAAAAAAACTTTCACCATGACCAGCTATTTCCCTTGACTTGCAATTGACAGATTAACCATTGTTGAAGTCATTAATTTTATTCATTGAATTCACAATTAATTTGAAAAAAAATAAAAATAAAAATAAAACCTTTGTTTTAGAAATAATTTAACTGTATTTAAAATTATTGTTGAATATATAAATTGTCCAAGTGAGCTTCAAAAGCCTGAATTGGTATAAACCATCCTGACACAATAAGCTAATAATATGTACCTCCCAATTACAGAAGTTGTCCAGGAAACTGTCTCTTTCAAAAAAAAAAGTTTGTTGAAAAGAATTGTGTACAAAAGGGGAAAATATTTCTGAATGCGATTAATTGAAAATTAAATTGATTATTATTTAGACAACTAAAATGTTACAATAAAATTACTTTGAATTTAAGAGAAACTGTAAGAGGAGTTGAGTTCACAAAGTAGGTACCCCCATTCTAATACTTGCTAAAAAGTGACCAAGTTTCAAAGTCTGGAAAAATGAAGAAAAAATCTTGAAATATTTCCATAATGTCAGGTGCACATCTTCAATATATATATAAACATTATGTGAAGTGTCAAGGCTTTTGGTTGAAAACTGTAAGAGGAGTTCACAAAGTAGGTACCCCCATTCAAATACTTGCTAAAAAGTGACTAAGTTTTAAAGTCTGGAAAAATGGGGAAAAAATCTTGAAATATTTTCATAAGTCAGGTCACATCCTCAATATATATATTAACATTCTGTGAAGTTTCAAGGTTTTTGGTTGAAAACTGTAAGAGGAGTTGAGTTCACAAGATTGGTACCATATTTTCCCTGCCCTTAGTTTCTGTTCTACTTCACCAACGGTGCTCTAGAAATCGGAAGAACTTAAGAAAGAACAATAACTGTTTTGTTTGTTTTCCTGCATATTATGTGAAATAAAGTAATATGGCTTCATGAAAAGAAATTAAATGTTGTAAAAACCATGGATTAAACTACTGGCAACAACTTTAATCGGATATCCACTGTAAAAACGATCTAATTTTATCTGAAAATTTTAAAAAAACGTTTTTTCAGTTTTGTTTAGATTTTGATTTCAAGTCGTGCTTTCTTGTCGATTTATTTTGTTGATTCAAAATAAACAACTGGAAAAGGTATTTAAATGAACATTGATGATGAAATTGTCTGTCTTCGAAGACATATGGTGAGAAGTGGAGTGTGTGCGGAAGATCGGAAGTATGTAGCAGAGATTCGAGAATAAAGCATGTCGTTTTTATATTAAACTGATAACTGAAAAGGACAGGGTGTCATGATCATTTTGAAAGGAGCAAGGGTGTACTAGACTAAAAAGGTCGGTCACTACGCTATGTGAATACATTTGAGCAGGGGCATCGGGTGTCAAATGCAGGCATGCCCCCAAACACATGGCTAATTTGCATACGAACTACGGTATCGATATAGCCTACACAACTTCACGAGTCACAAACGATTCATCAACATAGCCAATAACTTGTAAATAAACTTCTTTCAGTTTCGTATAACATTTTTGGGAATAATCTTTGATTTCTACTTTTTTATGCATAATTTCGCTACCGGCAAACTGACAGGAATGAATTTTAATACCCAATGAAAGCGGAAAAAATCCTCGTGACGTTATGCTGAATATTAATGAACCAGGTCGGGATATCCCAAACACGAAATATTATTGACAATCAATTTTTAAAAAATATATATAATTTATCATCAAATGTGATCCATGTTTAAAGTTATTTAACTTAAAAACTGTTTAATGAGCATACTTTGTGTTTATTTATCGATGTCACTTTTTGTAAATTAAAAAATCCAATATGGCGGCGACTGTTAAACAACCACATGCACAGCACTGTAGGTCAAAAAGAAGAACGTCGGCGCGAACTGACAAGATCGTCATTTTTGTTGGGTTTTCCGAGGGGCGTGTATACTTAATGGATTTTTATGGTTTTTATCTTAAAATTATCATACAAAAGTAAAGAATTAAAATACATATCCAGCAAAAACAATTACGGACTAATACGCGTATGAATACATTTCAGATCGGCACATGTGTACATGATGAAAACATTGCTTTCGTAACTTTCCGGGAGACCCAATCACTCAGATTAGAGTTTATACATACCTGGGATACCGTATATGGAAATTCCCGTAATTTCAGTTGAAACGAAGGATTTGATTGGCTGTCAAGGTTAAATGAGAGCGGCGCTAAATACGAAAAAATCCAACGATCGCTATAAAGCATTCAGCATGGCCGATGCTTTAAAAATCGAGGATGTTAAAGTCGCAATCCTTAAAGAAAAGTAAACAAGAGCCCCATGGGCCTGATACGCTCACCTGATAACTAATGGCTAGCTGATAGATTTAAAGAAAACATAAATACTAAACCCCAATGACTTTTTTCTTTACATCATGATAACCATTGTATGAATACCTACAACATTCTAATATACATGCCTATACAAAAAGTTAATAGTTTTCAAGATAATTAACCATTTCAGTATTGTTTCACATCTGTTACCTTGACCTTTAAACCCATGACCTTTTTCCATACATCAAAATGATCGTTGTATGGATATCTACAACTTTCTAATATACATGCCTATACAAAACGTTTATAGTTTTCGAGATAATAATTATAATCAGAGGATAAAAAAATTAGGTGACGACCTTCACAATTGACCTTGACCTCATTTTAAAGATACTAACAAAAAGATGTCAAAACTGAAAACCCCATGTTATTATCTGGTCAAATAGTCAAGTTATAACAATTTGAAACTATTTTACGATTTTTTTCAAAATTAAACGCAAAAACGCGTAACCTATTTTTTATCCGAATTTCACAAAATGAACAAACTAAAGGCTTAAGACCCTAGAGAAGCCAATCAACACATCAGATTTTTTGTCCAGTCAATACTTTCGGAGAAGAAGATTTTTAAAAATGTTTGCACCCCTAGGTCACCTTGACCTAGTTATGGTAGCCATAGCAACGCCACGAACTTATCTGAATTGCACCGGTCCATATATACTTCTGACAAAGTTTTATGAAAAACTGTCCAGTAGTTTCAGAGGAGAAGTCGAAAATAGGTGTTAACGACGCACACACGCACGCACATACACACGCTGCGCTATGCCATAAGCTCACATAACCTTCGGTCAGGTGAGCTAAAAAGCATGAAAACTTGATTACAAATTACACTTAAACGTCCTCCGGTGATTGAGACTCAGCGCTCAAGAAGGGTATGCACCTCAGGTGTAACTAGCTACATACAACACGCGTGAAATAAATATTGTGAATGCATGAAACATGAACCTTGTGGCTATATCTACAGAGATATTAAAAAAACAACAATTTATCACTGTTAATTCGGTTAAAACGAAAATAATAATACCCAGTTTTATACAAACCTCTGTTTTCGGAATATCCAATTTGTACTTCCACATAACAACTGCATGCTGCAAGATTATGTGTCCCGGTAAGACCAAGCAACTTATTTATAGTTTCAACTAGTGTTCCATCTAGATACGCCTGTCTGAGATACTCTAATGACTCTGGTGATTGTGCTTCCAATTCTATAATGACACTTCCTTCGAATGAATCACATATCTTTAACTTATTTTCGAATTCCTTAGCAAGTTCGTCCATTATGTCATAAGTAATCAACTTGTAGTTCCATTGTTCTGCTGGATCTGGTATGATGGATGTTCTGATATATAACTTGGAATAGGTTGATTCATCTGCCAAAAGACAATCATATTAATAGAAAGTAAACTTTGTCAATAATTAACTTAAAACATTCATTGATAATCTATTTACAGTAAAATGACAAATTTTGAAATAAGTGCAGATATTGCAATCAAAAACAAACATACTAATCCATGTCCGGATCACAATCCAGAAGCAAAGTTAAAACTTTGGAACTGACAAGTTAGGTTAGACACGTGAACTTCCACCAGGGAAGTGAGGCCGGGTGCTCTGGAAGGGTAAGCACCTCCTGTTTAGCTAGCTACACCCGCCACGTGTGTAATAAAAATTGAGTGAAAGGAACATGGAACTATGAGACGTCAAATATATCCAGGGCAATCCTTGACACAGAGACATCAAACTTATCAACGATACTGTAATGCCAAATGTCCACTTGCAAATATGTACATAATAGTAATCATCCAAGTACACAATCAGCAACATATGTGTGTTGAAGGATTTAAGTTGAGTAATGGTGTTTAACGTCCTAGTCAAAAATATTTCACTTATATCGAGACGTCGCCAGCTGTAGGCGAAAGTGCAGAAACTTTGCCTGTGCGTTGAGCTGATGACATTATACAGCAGGGTTCTTTAGCGTGACAAGTCCACCGTGACACGGGACCTCGTTTATTTCAAGTTCCCATCCAAAGAACCTTGACTTTCATTTCTTTATCCCGAGTGCTTGGCGAAAGAACAGTCACTACCCACTTTCAAGTCTTGGGTCAGACCCGACCGGGGTTCGGACCCACTGCCGGGTCTGACTCAAGATTTGAAGTGGAAGTTACATATACAAATATTGTGTAAACGATTTAAGAAATTCTAGGCCAAATATATCTCCAGTAAAATAATGATCGTCTTGATCCTTTTCTGAACACATTCTAGTTCACAGAGGTACCTAATCTGAGGCCCTTAAAAGGAATATCAAATGCAGTCAAACATCGGTTATTCCAAGGTGAAGAGTCTTTTAATTTTAGGTTTGAATATTAATAACAACATTATAAAACTCACAAGAACGTTTACAACAGTTATGAAGGATACGTAACATAACTCACCCTGGTCTACGTCCATTAACAACTCTGAACCATCAGTAGAATATTCGACTCCATCTTAAAATACAATGAAAATCACTGGATCATCATTTGGTTAGTTTTATGCTACTAATAGTGAAAGAAATCAAATAGTTGGTGGCCTTCTAACAGTACTATAACCATAATTACATTGACTCCCGTGACGGATTTAAATTAAGAGAGGTTCAAAATATGTTTTTCTTGTCTTGCTTGTTTTATAAGTAGCTTGAATGGCATCGGATATTCGTTGGTTTAGGTTATTTTGCTGTTCTTGTTTTCAGTTGCAATATTATTGTGACATAAACATGTAGGTAATTTTAATGTTCCAAATTATGAGGGCAAGTTTAAGGTTAATGTCATTCATTGACGTGATGCATCCGGAACAAGTCAAACTTGCCTGAATGGTCAAGGTCAAACAGCTTCGAAAACTTGGTCATTTCATGTCATTCATTGACCTACAAGTATATATATGTCAACTATCTGCTTTTCAAACTAATTGCAAGCGTCTACACTTTTTATGACATAAAGATGTCTTAAGGTTTTAATATCATGAATGTAAGTCAAGGTCAACCAGCTTTGTAAACGTAGTAAGAATCACATGTCCTGATCATATGTATGAAGATTCAAGACTCTTTGCATTTTATCTCATGACAAGGTTCAATTACTTAACGTTAGAGTATCTTTGAATGTAGATGAATGTCAACAAGCTTCACAAACGTAGTAGGGATCAATCTTCTATGAACATTCAAGCATCTGGGCATTTTGTTTCAAAGCCAAAATATGTTTATAAAGGTTTGATTACTCCAGATCACTGTGAAACGAAGCTTTGCAAACTCCGTGTTCTGATACTATATATGAAGTTTCAATTTCCTTGGCCTTTAGGTTCATAAGGTTTTACTACTTTCATTCACTGCGACCCTGAATGTGGGCCAAAGTAAACCAGCTCCGCTATCATGATAGAACTTATTGCTATATATCCAGCTTCTAGACCTCTTGGTTCATGACAAGAACATGCTTTAAGGTTTTACTACTTTAGGTCACTGGCTTAGGCGAGATACGAGTTAAATCTAATGGCAAACGAAAACAAAATCCTTGACTGTTACACCAACTTCACTTTAAAATATAAATAAAAAGGGTTCTAAAAATTGTGTTTAACGGACAATGTTACAAAACATATTGACCAAAACGTTTATTATATCCGTCTCTGTATCCTTCACCACAATAGACTAGATATCCGCTAGCACTGCAGTATCAAGGATGAAAAAATTCATTATTTCATATTTTAAAATAAAACTGGTGCTAGAACAAACCTAATTATATGATCAAACAGCTGTTTGTATGGATAACTCGTTAAAGTACCAAATAAATACGGTAAAAGATTAAAACAGTGTCGGACAATCCTGGAGATTTTTTTTGTCTCGAACGAATGTTTCTGTGCATACCGTAGTGCCAGCTGATCCTCGGTCCACTTATCTGTCTGTCGAGGTTTCTGTTCGTCACACATAAATGTGGGAAAGATTTTCCGTAAAATTGCTTACAATTTTAAGCTCCAACTTTTATTTTGCAGTATTTTTAAGATGGTAGTTATATATCTAGCAAATATTATGTTCTGAACTAAATCTATGCCTAAGGAGAAAATGATTCAACAGCATAAGAACAGACTTAATCAACACCTCTTCGTGATCGTTGTGTTAGTAATGCGTCTCTTGGGACCAGGCATGGGTCAAACTACATTGCAATGTAATGCATTACATTACAATTACTTTGACAAAAGTAGCATTATATTACAATTACAATTACATGTATTTTGGAAAGTAATGCATTGCATTACAATTACTTTACCAAAGTAATGCATTATGTTACACATTACATTTCATAAAGAATCCAAACATATAAATACGATATGTTTCGGATTCAGAATTTGAAATTGAAATTTTGGTTTTTTTTTCTATAAAGTTCTTATGTTTTGATTTTCGATCGTTGAAAACAGGAGTATATATAGTCAATCTTTGCTGTTTACCAGTAGGTTTTACAAAATTTGTCAAAGTTGAATGTTCATCTATGTCAGGTTTTTTATTATCTAAATATACATTTCTGTTTTACACTAAAAATTAAGAGAAGAAAAAACAGAGATGTTGTAAGGAATTTTTTCATATTATATGTTTTTATTTTTTATTTATTTCATTCACTAAATGTTTCTTAATTACCATTAAATCAAAACAGTAAAAGTTGATAGGCATGCAAACTAATTAGTGGTATTGTCAGGTGTAAATTATAAACCATACTTAACAAATAACTTCTTTAATCATTAAAGATAGGTTACCTTAATAGCATATAAAAAGGATTAAAAAAACAATCTCTGGTAAAAATAAAATTGTTTTCATCACAGGTTATCAGTTAAAGCAAAATTACAAATTATTGTAGTTACTGAAACTTATATTTAGATATGTTGCAAATTTTGATGTGATCTTTAGACTTCCCGATAGTACTAAAAACAGCATTTGCATTTTGCTTTAAAATGTATTTTCATCCTTTACATTTGTTGAAAATTTAAAATGATCTGAAGTATGCTTTTTAGCATTTTATATAGTTTTAGTATTAAGGTTGGAATAAATCATTAGTTTGACAAATTAACAGTTTAAAGTTACAATTTTTCTAGACATCGATTTTCATATTTTATGTTAGGGCAAAAAGTAGCCTGTAGGTACTAACTAGCCCTGAATTGTAATGGTAATAATATCTAACATTTAATACAGAGAAGTAATGCTATGTAATGCCATGTAATGCTTAAATTACATGCATTTTTGTCTATGAAATGCATTACATTACAATTACATGTAATGCAAAAATTAAGGCATTATACATTACATGCATTACTTTGAGAAATGTAATGCATTACAGGGCATTACAATTACAAATTAGCATTACCCCATGCCTGCTTGGGACATGAACCCATTTCACACACACACACACACCCACACACACACCCACAACACACACACACACACACACAAACACACACACTAAGTTCCGTTTCGACCTGGTGAGATTTGCAACACAACAATAGATTTTGTATAGCTCATTAATAAATGAATAGATAAAGAAATATTACCGATGCGTTCTCCAAAAACAAAAACTGGACGACGCAATTCTGGCGCTACAATACAGAAAAGAATCAATATATTAACAAATAATAATAAAATGTCAAATAGATAATGCATATTGGAAATAATATTCTATTTACTCCATCAGTAATATCTGAACACTTTTAGAATTGATATAAAATACACTCACCATATGGAGTATTTTACTCTACTCTACTCCATTTAAATAATATTTGGTAAGTTGTCATGTAAGTTGTCCAGGACAATCCTGGAGATTTTTTTGTCTCGAAACGAATGTTTCTGCGCATACCGGAGTGCCAGCTGCTCTGTCGGTGTTTCTGTTCGTCACACATAAATGTGGAAATGTTTTTTCCTTACAATTTTAAGCTACAATTTTTATTTGGCAGTATGTTCATACATATTTGTAATTGTATTAAAACGTTAGTAAGATGTAGTTATGTATCTAGCAAATATTATGTTCTGAACTAATTGTATGCCTAAAGAGAAAAGGATTCGCTAGCATTAGCATTTTTCGGCTTTTAATCAACACTTCATCCTGATCGTTGTTATAGTAATGTGTCTCTTGGGTCATGAACTTTCAAAAACCACACACACACACACACACACACACACACACACACACACACACACACCATAAGTTCCGTTTTGACCAGATGAGATTAGCAACAATGGATTTTGTAAACCTCATTAATAAATGAATTAATAAAGAAATATTACCGAACCATTGTTCCAAAACTTGATAACAAACTTGTGGCGCTACAATACAGAAAAGAATCAATATATTAACAAATAATAATAAAATGTCAAATAGATAATGCATATGGAAAAAAATATTCTATTTACTCCATCAGTAATATCTAAACACTTTTAGAATTGATATAAAATACACTCACCATATGGAGTGTTTTACTCTACTCTACTTCATTTAAATAATATTTGGTAAGTTGTCATGTAAGTTGTCCAAGACAATCCTGGAGATTTTTTGTCTCAAAACGAATGTTTCTGCGCATACCGGAGTGCCAGCTGATCTGTCTGTCGGTGTTTCTGTTCGTCACACATAAATGGAAATGTTTTTCCGCAAAATTGCTTACAATTTTAAGCTACAATTTTTATTTGGCAGTATGTTCAAACATATTTGAAATTGTATTAAAATGTTATTAAGATGTAGTTATGTATCTAGCAAATATTATGTTCTGAATCAAAAACAAACATACTAATCCATTTCCGAATCACAATCCAGAAGCAAGGTAAAAACTTTGGAACTGACAAGTTAGATAAGACACGTGAACTTCCACCAGGGAAGTGAGGCCGGGGGCTCCGGAAGGGTAAGCACCTCCTGTTTAGCTAGCTAAGTTCCGTTTCGACCTAGTGAGATTTGCAACACAACTAAAGATTTTTAAAGCTCATTAATACATGAATTGATAAAGAAATATTACCGATCCATTCATCAAAAACTGGACGAAAAACTTGTGGCGCTACAATACAGAAAAGAGCCAATATATCAACAATTAATAATAAAATGTCAAATAGATAATGCATATGGAAATAAAACTCTATTTACTCCATTAGTAATATCTAAACACTTTTTGAATTGATAAAATAATACAATCACCATATGGAGTGTTTTACTCTACTCTACTTCATTTAAATAATATTTGGTAAGTTGTCATGTAAGTTGTCTAGGACAATCCTGGATATTTTTTTTGTCTCGAAACGAATGTTTCTGCGCATACCGGAGTGCCAGCTGATCTGTCTGTCGGTGTTTCTGTTCGTCACACATAAATGTGGAAATGTTTTTCCGTAAAATTGCTTACAATTTTAAGCTACAATTTTTATTTGGCAATATGTTCATACATATTTGTAATTGTATTAAAATGTTATTAAGATGTAGTTATGTATCTAGCAAATATTATGTTCTGAACTAATTGTATGCCTAAAGAGAAAAGGATTCGCTAGCATTAGCATTTTTCGGCTTTTAATCAACACTTCGTCCTGATCGTTGTTATAGTAATGTGTCTCTTGGGTCATGAACTATTTCAAAAACCACACACACAGCTATCCAGGAGTGAAGAGAACACCCAGCATAAATTTCCTTGTGTCAATTTGCTATAAGTTTGCCATTAAGAGTAGAAATATAACCCCTTATCAATACAACGTAAACCCATAAAAGTACATATCGATACATAAGCGCGAAGTTAAATTAAAATTTTGGCTATATCTTCTACTACACCCTGTAGATACCAGCTAAGGTATTATCATATATAGTTGGAGCGTCGTTTATGAAACAATGCACTGCCAAAGTTGTCTGAACGATACATTAATATGTGCAAAGTTATTGTCTTTTAAAATAGCGCAAAAAGAAATTAACTGATAAACGTAAGATAGTAAAGGATTAAGAAAATTAATTTATTAGTATTTCCTGTGGTTTTAAACACCAGTTTTAGTTTGCAACGTTCCAGATTATGGTACATTAAAACGAACAAAAACAGGAGATACAGGAATAAAAGAGAAACAAATTTTTCCTATATCATTTTTTAATTATCTCTTGTTAAATTAGGGATGTGTCTTTGATCAGTCATGAATACATATTCAAAATCTAAAACTGGTATAATATATAATTAGAAAGTGTAAAGTTACCAAATCCATTTTTTGCTAAATATCCTCTGTAATACCAATTTAGTATGTTACAAAATGTTTCCTGTTTTTCTATATCTGATTCCACGATCATTAATAATGCCGATTTCTGTTCATTTCGGGTCTTTGCTTTCAACACTCGGTCGTGGTCCTGCAGGGAAAATGCATCAGTTTGCACAACCAGATCCATAAATTCTTCAACATGAGGAAATGATCCGCCTCTTAATGATTCATTAATGCATTCCATAGACAGTGGCAGTGGCAAGATATGCAGTGAATCTGAAAAGTGACAGTTAAGAGCGCAATTGAAACTAATTCTAAAACTAGACCTGTCTCTGAAAGAGGCTAATTCCCCCCGCTCCCAACTTTTGATCTGGGGACAAATTGTATGTATTCTGTGTATGGAAATGTTAATAATTCGGCAAAATACATGTAATGAAACCGATAATGGCTGGTGCACATGTTCTTATGATGCTCAATATCTATGCATAGTTTTAAAAAAATTGGATCATATATAATTAAGTAACTATATAATCCAGCCAAAAAGGAGGTGCATATGTTCAATGTGTATATAAACATCCTGTAAAGTTTCAGACTTGTTTGTTAAAAGCTGTAAGAGGAGTTGATTACCCAAAATGGGTACCCCTCATATGGAATATTGTTGAAAAATGACTAAGTTAAACTACCCATAAAATCCAAAAATAATATAATCCAACCAAAATAGGAGGTGCATATGTTCAATGTATATAGAAACATCCTGCAAAGTTTCAGACTTCTTGGTTAAAAGCTGTAAAAGGAGTTGATTACACAAAATGAGTACCCCTCATATTGAATATTGTTGAAAAATGACTAAGTTCAACTACCCGTAAAATCTGTAAAAAATAATATAATCCAACCAAAATAGGAGGTGCACATGTTCAATGTATAAGGAAACATCATGCAAAGTTTCAGACATCTTGGTTAAAAGCTGTAAGAGGAGTTATTTACACAAAATGGGTACCCCTCAAATCATAGAGGTCAAAGGTCAAAGTCAAGGTCACATTGACCTAAATTTGATACATGAAACATTGCCTTCCCATAATAGATGCATATACGAAGTTTGAAAATCCTAGGTGCTACGGTACAAAAGTTCTGTTCCGGATATGAAGATGCACAAGGTTTTACTATCATAGAGGTTAGACGTCAAAGTCAAGGTCACAGTGACCTAAATTTGGTACATGACACATGGCCTTTCCATGATGCATCCACATACCAAGTTTGATAATCCTAGGTGCTACGGTACAAAAGTTCTGTTCCGGACACGAAGATGCACAAGGTTTTACTATCATAGAGATCAAGGTCAAAGTCAAGGTCACAGTGACCTAACTTTGGAACATGACACATCGCCTTCCCATGATGCATCAAAATACCAAGTTTGATAATCCTAGGTGCTACCGTACAAAATTCTGTTCCGGACACGAAGCGAGACAGACGGACAGACAGACAGACAGACAGACAAGGTGATTCCTTTATCCCCCCCAAACTTCGTTTGCGGGGGGTATAATAATTTAAAGGGATACTGAAGTCTAGCCAATTTGGCCAAAATATGATAATTTATGGTGAATTATTATAATATTGAAAATTTCACAATTTTATTCGCCGAAATAAAAAAAGTTAGAAAAGTTTAAAAAATCTAAATTCGTGACCTTGGACCATTTTGGAACTCTTCAATCGGGAGGTACGAAAACAGGTTGTGACGTCATGTGTGAACAAACAAACTTCATAACTTCTGCTTATATATAGGGATCCCCTTTACTTACGAGTTACCTGTAATTAAGCCCTTAATTGACTGACTAGTTATATATATCGCAGTGTACCTAATCCACTTATTAATTAACTAACGAAACATGTATATTTACACTTCCTGCATATTAACCAACCCTATTACTGCTTTTGTGGTTGTGTATTTTATACACACCTTGTTTTAAGATGCTGATAGTATCTTTATAATTTTTAGAGAATTTTCAAAAATTTTATTTTCACAATAATTACTTCAGACTTTTACTTATATTTATTTATAATAAATAAATAAAAAACTGAATAAATAAATAAATAGGCCCTTCCATAAAATGATGTTAATAAGCATTAGAATAATATTATTAATAATAATAATTCTATGAAAAATAATAACAAGCATTTATAAATCGGAAGAGAGGCAAATTACTTTTGATGTACTAACAGTAAAAGGTAAATGCAGCTGCTACACCGGGACTCGAACCCGGGAGCTCCCTAATACTAGCGGGAAGCTCTACCGATTGAGCTACCCGGTCCGCCACATTCCTCCCATCCTTTTTTTCTATTCATCTCCCTTGAATCGAAACCACCAGGTTCCACCCCTGGGACCAACTTGCCGGATAGCCAATGCCCATGTTCGGATGATCCCCCAAATGTAACAAAAAAGGGAAAAATGCAGCCAAGAATATAATTTCACTTTTGAATTTTTAATTTAATTGTAATGCGTTTCGTCGTCAGATCACCTACTGGTTACACAATAAACAGAAGATCTACTGTTTATTTAGCCTACTTCGGAAAAGCAAGATCGCAAAATACTTATAAATTTCAATACGACGGGTACAAATCAATGAATCTTTTACTTACATGAGCCGAGTCGTAACTGAAAATTTCTGTTTCGGTTCCATACTTGCTTAATATATCATTTTATGCGACAAAATATAACCTGGGTGGGTGTTTACAATGGTAATCTTTTTTACGAAATGGCGGGGTTCTTTATGTTACGTAGTCATGACGAAAGAGTCGACTATTTACGTAGGTTAGTGCAGCTCAAGAACTGATTGATTTTTGCGTAACCGGGTTGACCAAAATCGATTTAATAAAGTAATAAAGTGAACTAACTTTCTGCATTTTCAAACTTTTGAAAACATTGACGTAAATTCACACTTTTAAACTCAACCCGACCTTTGAACTACCCTTCATTGTACCCCTCGCGAACCTACGTAAATAATGAATTCTTCCGTCATCATTACGTCACACGAAAGACTCCGCCATTTTGTCAAAATTTATACCATTGTAAACAACCATCCAACACACGTTTTGGTGCATTAAAGGAGTTATAATGCACGGATTAGATCGAAATAAGGATTATTAGTAACGACTCGCCTCATGTAAGTAAATGATTATTTGTTTTTTAACCGTGCCATATAAATCTTTGAGATATCAGCGTTATTCCTTTCTCTCCAGCCGAGTAAACGGACAACAAGCAAAATGAGAAATTTTAAATCTAATTTATAATTGTTATTCTATTTCTTTATATGTACCATTGAAAGGAAATAAGCTGTATTTTTAACTGAACTATTGAAAATTTGACAATACATTCTCTTTATTTTATACTCGTATTAATTATTTGTTCTTAGGTTATTGCTACAAACATCTTCACATCGCACAATAATTTCAGTTATATCAAAATGTCATCGGTCATGCCAATAATTATTACTTGGACTGTATTATACACATCAAGATTATTTCTTATATATCAAGATGACACTAGCTATGATTAATGCTTGAATGTATAATCCATGTCTTAGATAATTTCATTTATATCTTGTGAGACAAAATCGTATTAAAGGTAATTCCATTTATATCAAGATGTGAAACAGACAAAGTAGCAGAAATTATGAAATGATACGGTTAACACTAACACCTGTATAGCATAGTAAATGATACAAATGTACTATCATTTACTGTGGATATTATACTTTATTTAAGTTTTAAGCAATTTTCATGAAATTTGTGGTCAAGTCTAATTGAAAACGTTATCATAGGGATGGAATGATGTAAAGATTAATTTAAAAGTAAATTTATACAATTTTTTTGAAAGGACGGGTCTTGGTGGACTCTCGTCGTCAGCATTCAAAATTGTCCTGACTTGGTCATACTGTTACTGATTTTTCTTCTTCTTTTTTTTTCTTCGCGTCAATGACACGAGAAGCGGGGGGGGGGGTTAAATTTTTTGATGTTTAAAATTAAATTTACGAATAGGAATATATAATTAATTTAAATGATTTTAATTTCATACCGCCGGTGAGTCGACCCATCAATTCATACGTTCGAAAATCAATCTTTTGAAATATTTAAATCATTTTTAACGCATCTTTTCAAAATTCCAAATTAAGGACATTTACATTTAATATGGGGTATCGTGAAGACTTTATCACTTAATTTATGAACACCTATCCATCTACAGATCTATGTTGTATATTGTAAGGTAGATCTACCTCTTGATTACCGGCGATGGAATGTCTAATAAACATGATCTAAAGGTACTGTAGGTTACTGAAATCTCTTAATTACCTGTATGCGAGAAAGAGATGTAAATTATACTTTTAATATATTGAGATCTAATCGATTTATCGTGAAAAATAAAAAAAAAATATTTTATTATTTTAGGTCAGATGATGCATAGATCCCTGTGTTATTTTGCCGATATTGGTCATTATTCAATTTGAAATAGATCTAAATAGAGACAAATTCTAAGTTATTATAATTTTTTAATTATTTTTACAACCAGTCGCACACATAATCATATTTTAACAACTTTCACACTATACTGTAAACACACTATTTGATAACATGACGAGGTTTGTTCACACATGACGTCATAGCGTGTTTTTCTCGCCTCCAACACAAAAGAGCTGCAGCGATGATTTTCGGCAATTTTCAAATAGCGAAATATATATCTTAATGGAATAATTTCTTATTTTTTTTAATTTTATTATTAATTTTGTACTTATAACTATCGATTTTGGTCATAATCCGCCAGACTTCAGTATCCCTTTAACAAATATCAATACATGAAAACATGTTTTTATTGAGGCATGTTAAGTATATAACACTTAAAGCTATACCCCCCCCCCCCCCCCCCCCCCATACATTGTCCCTGCAAAAACTTTGGAACTGACAATTTAGGTTAGACACGTGAACTTCCACCAGAGAAGTGAGGCCGGATGTTTCGGAAGGGTAAGCACCTCCTGTTTAGCTAGCTACACCCGCCACGTGTGTAATCAAAATTGTGTGAAAGGAACATGGAACTACGAGACGTCAAATATCCAGGGTAATCCTGGACATAGAGACATCAAACGTATCAACAATACTGTGATGACGGCCAATAAACTTTTTAAGAGCCTTGATAAGCGTAGGATTGCAATATCCTATGTCAACAATTTATTCGCAAGCAGCCTATTTCGTTGTACAAAGTAGTATATACAATCTATGGTACCTATGTTTCTATCCCATAACACATCGATACACAGTTACAGAAGACGAGAAGACGCAAACGAACAAAGTCTTTTTATCGTTTCAAGCTGTTTCCAAATAAATTATTTACCCTGGAAAATTGCGAGCCTAGGCTTATCAAGGCCTTCATAAAGTGTATGGCCGTCATCACAGTATTGTTGATACGTACGATGTCTCTGTTATTTGACATACCGTAGTTTTATGTTCATTTCTTTCACTTAAATTTGATTACACACTTGGCAATTGTAGCTAGCTAAAATGGAGGTGCTTACCCTTCTTGAGATCTCGGCCTCATTTTCTTAGTGGATTTTAAGGGATTTTGTTTGTTTTGATAATACACGTTAACTATTATGAATACAATAGACCCGATTCTCTGAAGAATCTTACTTTTATTATTCTTCCAATTGTACAATTTATTGAAATATATATTTTAGTGCTGCGCCTCAACAAAAACTTACGTACATTCCGAAAGATTGCCAAATCCCTATCTGACAGCCTTCCAATTTATATGGGAAAGTAAAGACTCAGAGTAAAGAGATTGATGTACTGAATAAAATTCAATTTACCCACGGCATCTTATAACCTTAATTTGATCCTGTATTTCTCTTATTTTCACATATTTAAAATATTTGGTTTTCAACAATTTTGGTCCAAACACTACTGATGGAGATGTTTTTTTTCCCAAAAAGATCGTCTAGTTCTGCAAAATTAAAACACGTTAAATACATAGATTTGACATTCAATAATATTTACCATTGTAAGGAAAGGCATCTCTTCGTAGAAGATAATCTTGTGACCCACAATCCTTTGAAGAAATAATATCCAAAAATTTCTTGCAATTATCTTCTCCATTTCGTAGTATAATTTTAAGCAATTTGTCAACCTTAGCCCTTCTGCATTTTACATTCTTGAGGTCTTCAACATCATATATACTCAAAATGCCTTCCGAATATAGTTTGTCTATAATCTCGTCTTCTGCTACAAGATTTGTCTTCAAAATACTGTATTTGGATTTAATATATTTAGCTGTTTCTGAAACAGAATAAAACAAAATACAATGAAATATAGCAACATTTACTGATAATTATTCATTTAACTAAGAAACAAATGTCTAGTGATGTAAAATTAAAAGTGTTATAATATGTAATTTAAACCCACGAGCCGGCATACCTGCTGGTGGCTGGTGCCCCGATGAAATTACAAACTCAGTAGGCAACAATTGTGTATTATTATCAGATATATACTATTTTCTAAATTTGCTGATAGTTAAAATTTGAAATTCCTCAAAAACTAAGGTATACTTCCTCATACCAAGAATTTCCTTAGCTAAATTCGGTGAATTGTATTTTGATCCTTTGGGTATCTTTTCAACATCTTGATAACAATTTTGGTTTCAAAATTTTGGTTCAAGCACTACTGATGAGGAATTGTATTCCGCAACGGCCGTCTAGTGCTGTAAAATTAAAACTGGTATAATTAAGAAATAATCAACAATTATTAACATGCAGCGACAATCGTTAACGTGCGGCGAATATATCACTCTGTGCTATTCTATCATGGCTTAGATAAAAAGGATTGAAATAAACACTGCTAACTCTTTCTTCGGAAGTATATTCTACTATCCATTTGCAAAAAAGTTTATTTAAAGCATTCGGCTGTTGAGGTTACCTCCAATGAATTAAATGGTTTTATAAATGAAAATTACGTCACAACCATTTTGCGCGACACAAAAGCATGACGTCATAAGATAAGCAAGGAGTACGTCATTAAATCGGAACATCGATGGGTATATCGTTTGTTATACCACAGTTGACTTTCTTCATGTTTCATATGAAGAAAAACGCAGGTCATGTTAGAATATGCAATTCGTGATAGTCATTGAAATAGCTTATCATTCGTCCTTAAAGGTTAACATTTTAATCTTCTCTGAAATTACTTGACCTAATTTGGATCTGATTGTCGTACGGTTAAGGACATTTATAATCATCTAAATGATAGGAAGAAACGGAAAGTCTTCTTGTTGCATGGGGTATGGACAGTAATTAGCTGCCATCTATACACCATACAACATTTTTATCTCTCTGTAATTCATTGTTATGAAATATAAAGAGGTAACAACATAGTCCATATTCAAATCACATATTAACATCTTTGGATACTGACAAATTTAGGTTATGAGAGAACTCTCCAAGGATAATTTTCACATTTATGAAAAAATGAGAATAATAAACGGTTCAAAATATTTTGTCTAAAGATCTTTTAAGTGTAATATATTTGATATAAGTAACACAGTATAATTTATTGGTTAAACTCCTTAGTTTTTCTTGCATAAAATGAAAAAGTTCAAAAACTTTAAAAAAGCTTATGGGCATCGATGACCAAAAGTTCAAAAGAATGCGCTTTCGGATCAAAGCGCGACTCTACTTAAGCTTATCCTAGTTTCAAAAAGATTGACGGTTCGCATGCAGACGGTCGATGATTTTCTCTGGGCATAACGGCTTGCTCCATGATCCATAAATTGGCCGTCTCGATATAAGCGCAACAATTTTCCACTAGCGTAGCACATTTAAAACTCGAATCAGATCAACTCAACTCTTTCAGTCAATGACAGCTTTATCATTTCTATCTGCATTGTACCACAAATAAACATATGTATACCCCGATATGTAGAATATGATCGTTTGTCTACTTAATAATTATACAAAGTACTACCTGATGTTGGCTCACAGTCCTTCATAGAAGCCACAATGTACTGATATGGACAATCTGAAAGTATAATAAATCAAAACATTTTCACATTAGCATTCATCGTAGTTGAAGGTTTTCAATAGGACATCTCGTTATCAAACGAAACTAATACGCATTTAAGGATACACAACTTAAAGGAATAATTTTTCAATGACATTATGAACAAACATGTATTATAAAGACTTCGTTGCTGTCCCACACGCAAGAGGGCGTAATGGGCGGTAAGTAAGTAATATTAAGACTGTTAATTTCATAACAACCATAGCTATGATATTGTACAAGCTAATGTGTAACACATATATCTCAAATGCAGTGTGCAAATAAACATCGCCAAGTAAGCGTTACTAAATAATACGGTTATTAGCGATTATCTACACATAAATTTTAAACATTTTCCGTTAAGTTCCTTTTTTGAACAAGAGGCCCATGGGCCTTAACGCTCACCTGAGGCTAAGTACATATCTTATGCAGAGGTTCAAGGGTCAATAACATTTATTAAAGAGAACTCCTTATTTTCAGCAATAAGGCAGAATTAAATGCAAAGATTTTTGCAAATTAATCATACCTGTCCCGAGAATGCTACATATAATATATATATATAGTCTAGCTACAATACATTATTTATAACAGATAAAAAAGTAAAAACAAAAGTATAAAACTATGACCTTCATCTAGGCCATTACCTACAATATTCAAATATACATGCCTATACAAAAAGTTTACAGTTTTCGAGATAATTAACCATTTCAGTATCCTTATCCATCTGTAACCTTGACCTTTAAACCCATGACCTTAATCTATATATCAAAATGATTGTTAAATCAACTCCTACAATATTCTAATATACATGTTTATAGAATTTTTTTATAGTTTTTGAGATAATTAACCATTTTGGTATTCTTTCACATCTTTGACCTTGGCCTTTGAATCCATGACCTTAATCTATATATTAAAATGATCGTAAATCAATTCCTACAATTGTATTATACATGTCTATACAAAAAGTTTATAGTTTTTGAGATAATTAACCATTTCAGTATTCTTTCGCATCTGTGACCTTGACCTTTGAACGCATGACATTAATCTATATATCAAAATGATTGTGAAATCAAAACCTTCAATATTCTAGTTTACATGTTTATACAAAAAGTTTATAGTTTTCGAGATAATTAACCATTTCGGTAATCTTTCGCATATGTGACTTGACCTTTGAACCCATGGCATTAATCTATATATCAAAATGATCGTTAAATCAAAACCTACAATATTATAATATACATATCTATACAAAAAGTTAATAGTTTTCGAGATAATTAACCATTTTGGTATTGATTTGCATCTGTGACCTTGACCTTTGAACCCATGACCTTAATTTATATATCAAAGTGATCGTTAAATCAATTCCTACAATATTCTAATATACATGTCTATACAAAAAGTAATAGTTTTCTAGATAATTAACCATTTCGGTATTCTTTCGCATCTGTGACCTTGACCTTTGAACCCATGACCTTTATCTATATATCAAAATTATCATTGTGCCATTACCTACAATATTCTAATATGTATGCCTATACAAAAAGTAGTTTTGCAGAAAATCAACTATAACGGTAATAGTTGTGCATCCTTGACCTTGACCTTTGAACTCATGACCTCGATCTATGTATCAAAATGATCGCCATGTCAATACCTACAATTAACTGAAAATCCATGCCATTATCATCTAAAATGTTTAAAAATAGCATAGGTCAAAAACAGGGACATGACCTTGACCTTTGACATCTTTTGGAAGAAAATAGCAAGACAAGATAACAGTGAAAACTCCATACAATTATCTTCAGCCGTTATTGAGTTATAAAAATAAATGTCTCATTTTCAAAATTACATAATTTTACGCAAAGAATGCGTAACCTATTTTTAGTTCAATTTTCATGAAAAACACGATTTTAATGTTCCCAGGTATGCTGAATCTAAATATCTAATCCAAATTTGCCTGCACCTTTTGGTTTCAGAGAAGAAGATTTTTTTTGTCTTTTTGCTATTTTTAGTAACAGTAGCCATCTTGTTGGGCGTGGCCAAACCCCGAACATAATTTTAAAAGGCTGTTACCCAGGCATGATAATCGCCAAGTTTCATCAAATTTGGCCCAGTAGTTTTGGAGGAGAAGATTGAAATGTAAAGTTTACACACGACGCACGACGGACGACGCATGACGGACAACGGACGGTGATAGATTGCAATAGCTCATCTTAGCCTTTGGCTCAGGTGAGCTAAAATGTTCGCTCGCCGAAGATCATCTCGTTAAAAATGTGAGAATCTTGGCTTGGAGGTAAATGCCACTATTACAATCTATTTCATTCGAACTAATGAACATTAGTTAACAGAAATCACTTACAAAGATACTTCATCTGCATTTAAACAATTAAAGAATTGGAAAACAATTATAATTCTTTCTTTAAATTAGAGTATGTTAGACGGATAGATCATGTGACAAATACTCAGTATACAGCTTTATTCTCACTTGATGTGGTTTTGTTTTGGTGCTTTTGAGGAAAATGGACCGTTGTTGTGTCATCAATCACAAATGCAGGTGTCACACCAACAGTTATATTCCCTGAAAAATAAAAAAATTGTTTATGGAAGAAACTCATTAACAAAATAAGACCTAAAGACGAAATGGACGAATTGCATTTGCACGAATTTTGGAAAAGAACCCATGTTTAATTTGCGCATTTTTCTACTTTTCATTTGTGCCGATTATTGGGGAAGTGAACAGGTGGGTAACAGGTGAGTAAAATCAAACATTAAACGACACAAATGTTTCTCACTCATAAAAGATGGATTTCACTTTACAATGCAGCAAGGTTTGGTGTGTTTTTTAAAAAGACAAAAAGTCAAAGATATTAATAAAAGCCCATACTCAAATCACAAAATCACAATCTAGCGGTTTCCATCCTGCAAATTATAAAAGAATAAATTGAGTCCAGATCTGACCAAAACTGAATCAAAATGACCCGAGTAAAATGAATAACAAAAGGTACAACTGCAACCGTGCCTTCTTAATTCAACACACGAAAAATATCCAAGAAGAACAAACGCAAGCAAACAAGTTTCTGTCCACTTCATTTAGAGAATATGATAATGTAAACAAACTCCTTACCACAACCATTTAATTACATACCTTTCTCAGAAATCTTCAAGTCACAACAATAAAGGTATATAAACTTGACATGTCCGCTTGATCTTATAATTATAGTATTTATCATGGACCGGTACATTTGTTTTTAGAAATCAAAGTACTGAAGGTACTGAAGCATTAGCTAAACTGAGATCCTTATTTCGTCTACATCATGCGAAACATGTATTGTTAAAATATTAAATGCGAGTTCTAACACTAGTTATATACTTGTTAGGCATTGTAGATGAATATTTCTAATGATAAGTAAAGCGGACAGGTCAAAGCTGCTTGCCTTTATATTCTATGTCAAATGACTATACATCCTCTAAAATTACATGTTGAGAAGCCTTGTGAGCAAAATCAAAAACATACATACCAATCCATGTCCCTACCGGCAACGTAAAGAATTTTAAACTGACATATTTAATTACACACGTGAATTTCCACAATGGAAGTTAAGCCGGGTGCTCAAAGAATGTTATGCTTGTCCTGTTTAGCTAGCTACGCCCGCCACTTGTGAAACCGAAATGAAGAATCTGAAAGTTACACGGAATTATGGGACGTCGAGGTAATTTCGGATTCATGGATTTTTATATCTATCAACATTGTATTTTATCTTTGTATCAACAATACGGTTATAAAATGTTTTGAGGGCCTTGATAAATATGAATAGTAAATGTACTATTAAGGTTAAACCTTTCACGTAAAAATGAAAATAATTTTCAACTCACTAAATAATTTATCTAAATCTTTATAAAATTGATCTGGGTAACCGAGATGGTTTTTGATATTTTCAATTCCAGTTACAAAACTATCAAACCAGTATGGTTTTTCTAGTAACCGGTCGAAGAGTTCTTCTGTAGTTCTATCTGTGCCTTCCGATTCCATTCCTCTTATCAGAGCCTACAATATATAAATAAAACAGTAACAAACCAGAATTGTTCCCAAACAAAATACACAAACATGTATCAAACGTGTTAAGCTGATTTCGTTGTGATTGAAAAATTGCCATCAAACACTACAAAGGTTTTTTCTTATTTTAAATGAAGTTTTCATAAAACAAATTCTAAAAATTGGGGCAAGAATTGAACTAAAATCCCTTTCTCTATGTTACTATACAGCAAGCTAATTAGTTCACGCAATTCGTACAAGATCCTAGATATCTTTCTTCTGTCACAAATTTCCTGTTTGTATCAATGTCCAAATCAAAATTCAACAACATACCTTGGTCTTCTTATGGTGTATTTGATTTACAATGAGTAGACTCTGTACACCATTGCGTGTTGATTTGTTTCCTTATTCTTATGAAGCAGAAATTATGCAGACCCTTAAATCTGGAGAGAAGACTGTCGTAAAATCATAATCGTAACTCCACATACAGATAAATAATTGCCGTTCTGTCATTTTGAAGACTATGTGAATGTCATCTATCCTAGTGAGCTTGAAATAAAAGACACGACTGATTCCTCAAGTTCTGCTTCATATTAAGACTTATACCTGAATTATGACGCCCACGAAAGGCTACATTTGAAACTTTATGACAAATGAGATGACTTCAATTTTTCTATTGTCAACTTCCCTTTTGTATGCAGAAATGTACCTGCTTCTCCTGCTTATGGTGCGTTTGTTTCCAAATTAATACGCTATGGTAGAGCTTGTTCCCACTACGGGGACTTTGTACGACGAAGTAGGCTCCTTGCAAATCAATTGTTGACTCAGGGATATTGCAAATCTAGGCTTATCAAGACTCTCAAAAAGTTTTATGGTTGTCATCACAGCATTGTTGATAAGTTTGATGTCTATGTGTCCAGGATTGTCATGGATACATTTGACGTCCAACAGGTCCATGTTCTCCTGGTGGAAATCCACGTGTCTAACCTGACTTTTCAGTTCCAAAGTGTTTACTTTGCGTCTGAATTGTGATTCAAACATGGGTTAGTTAGTTTGTTTTTGATTAATACGCTATGGTAGAGCTTGTTTTAACTACAGGAACTTTATACAACGAAACAAGCTGCTTACAACTATATTGTTGACCAAGGGGTTTTACAGACTTGGTCTTATCAAAGCCCTCAAAAAGTTTAATTGCCGTCATAGAATTATTGTTGTTGCGCATGAGGTCTCTGTGTCCAAAATGAACCTGGATACCCTTCCATTCCCAATTTTGATAACACACGTTGCCGGTGAGGCTAGCTAAACAGGTAGCGCTTACCCTTCCGGATCACCAAGCCACACTTCCCTGGTGGAAGTTCACGTGTTAAACTTAAATTGCAAGTTTTAGTTTGCTTTGGGATTCTGGTTTAAACATGGATTGGTATTTATGATTTCGGTATTGTTGTCATTAAATTTGATAGCTTATTTTTTCCATCCCAGATAATTTGTATATATGTTTTTCCTATATTCCACATCAACAATCCAACTTCTACAATATTTATGATCATGACTTTTTTGAGGTTCTTGAAAATGTAGTTAGAAGGTACCAAGCCAAGGGTAGAATTATGTTATGTGGCGACTTAAATAGTCGTACAGGTGAACTTAGTGATACATTAGAAAACGATAATTTAGATAGGTATGTAAATAGTGTTGTGCACGATGAGATCCCCAATGTTTTCAATTGACATTCACATGAAAAAACTATCAATCATTCGGACGCAAACTCATTCAGCTATGTTATAATACTGGTTTGACCATTGCAAATGGAAGACTTGGTGATGATTCAAGTGGAAATTTCACTTATAGTAAGGCCCGCGGTAACAGTGTGGTGGATTACTTATTAATAAATCCAGATGATTATGATTTATTGTCTGACTTTAGTGTTTTACAAACCAACGAATTCTCGGATCATTCGCCGGTGATGTTTAGTTTAACTCTATCAAATAAATCTGACGTCCATATTCCGCTTGTACATAACTATTTGAAATGGGACAAAACCAAAGAATCGGAGTTTAGAAATAGCGTACAGGATCAATGTGCTACATTAATTACACAAATTAATAACCTGGCGAACGTAGACGATGTTAACAACGTTGTAAGCGAGATAACTCGTGTACTACATGATACAGCTTTTGAAATCTTCCGCAAATCTGTAGTGATAAACCCGAATAAGACAAGACTGTGAGCGCGAACGTAAATCATTCAACGCTATCCGTAATTTTTATAATCGGCATCCGACTGAGGCCAATAGACAAGAATATATATCGACTCGTAATAAATATAATAAAATCAAAAGGCGTGCCCGATTCAAGTTTAAGCGCCAACAAGGTTTGGAACTATGTAACGTTGCTAAGACCAACCCACGAAAATTTTGGTCTCGTGTGAAACCAAAGAAACAGTCAAAATCCGCCGTGAACGACGATGTTATATTTCAACATTTTAAAGAACTGCTTGGAAGCGAACCTCCGCAGTTATCTGAAGAAATTACCAACTTAATTGACAATATTCCGTGTGATTTACATATTGAATCTCTGAATACTGAAATCACCAAAGAAGAAATTCGTTGTGCAATAGCGTAATTAAAATGCGGTAAAAGTGCCGGCCCGGATTTATTAATAAGTGAAATGTTTTAGCTACTTCCGACGTTATAATACCAATTCTGAAGAACCTTTTTAACTTCTTATTTGATAACAATGTTATTCCAAAATCTTGGATGGAAGGTGTGTTAATTCCAGTCCCCAAAACGGGCGACTTGACTGACGCTAATAATTACCGCCCTATCGTACTCGTCAGTATTTTTTCAAAGATATACACTTCAATTCTCACACATCGTCTCGAAATCTGGGCAGATGATGAAGAAACATTGATCAACAATCAGTTTGGATTTCGCTCCGGTCGCTATATTCGCTATATTCACTATAGACGCTTTATTCGTTCTTCATGGAATCATATCGCATGTGCTTCAACACAAAGAAAAGTTATACTGTGCGTTTGTGGACTTCCGAAAGGCATTTGACAGTGTTGTAAGACGGATATTATGGTACAAACTTATCAAAAGTGGATTAAGTAATAAATTGCTTAATGTAATTAAATCTGTCTACTCTGATGTTTCATTACGTATCAGAAATGGAGGACAACTATCTGAATCTTTTGCAAACCATATAGGCGTCAAACAAGGTGAATCACTATCACCATTATTGTTTCTGTTTTTCATAAATGACACTTTACATAATACATGTATTTCCGTTAATAACTCTACAGATCTTTGTAATATCAATGGATATTTGATTTATCTGATTTTATTCGCAGATGACACTGTTATGTTCGGTAAATCGCCAACTATACTGCAAACACTTTTGGACTAACTCTCGTTTTATTGCCATCGATGGAGCATCACTGTGAGCACTTCCAAAACTAAAATTGTCGTATTTCGCAACGGATGGAAACCTATAACAGACACATTTTACTTCAATAATCAAGTAATTGAAATTGTTGATTCTTATACATATTAAGGAATGCTGCTTCAATATAACGGCAAGTTTTTGCACACCCAAAAAAGGATAGCACAACAGGGGACAAGAGCTTTGTCTGGACTTCTATATAACATCAAAGAACTGTATATCGACTTTAAACACAAATGCTATCTGTTCGACAGTATGGTTGGTTCGGTATTAAACTATGCGTCGAAAGTTTGGGGATTCCACCGTGCACATGAAATTGAGCTTGTTTTTAATAGATTTTGTCGTTATACTTTAGGTTTATCTAAATGTGCCCCCCTGCCTTTTTGTATGGTGAACTTGGACATCTACCACCAAGTGTTATACGGAAACATAAAATAATTAAATATTGGTTTCGCATCATAACTTTGAAACCTACGTTTGTCTTTGATGTATATATTGTTTTATATAATGATGTATTACTTGGTAAAAAGAACTGGGTCTCAGGTGTTCGAGACATGTTATTTTCATTAGGTTTTAATGATGTTTGGTATAATCAAGAATATCCAAGTGTTTCTCTGGACATTGTGAAAACTCGTATTATCGATCAGTACTACCAGAAATGGATCCAGCTTGTCTGAAAAATTGTCATACTATGTGTCTCTTAAAAACGAATTTAGTTTAGCGGGTTATTTAGCATTTGATTTCAATGTATCACTTTTGACCAAATTACGCAGTGGTACATTGCGATTAAATGTTGAATCTGGCCGCTATACTAACATTCCAAGGGAAATGAGGATTTGTTCATGTTGTGCGTTAAATTGTATTGAGACCGAGTATCACTTCGTCCTTATATGTCCTACATTCCGTTTCATACGTTGTCAATATCTACCGAAATACTACTGTGTCTAGCCGAATATCCATAAATTTCGTACACTATTAAAAGCGGACTCTGAATCTCTCACAAGGAAACTCTGTATTTATTTATCTAAAGCCTGGTTACTCAGATCTCAACTTCTCAACTCCTGACTGTTCTCTGCTATTTATTGTTTTTTGTCATGTTGTTACATAATTAAATTTGTTTGTAATGCTATAGCAATGTATTGTTTGCTTTTTTTTGCAATAAAGTATTATTATTATTATTATGTTACTCAAAAATATAAACATTTTTCTTGACTTGATCTAGTGACCTACATATTGACCCAACATAGCTCATATACGAACTTGACAAAGATTTTGTCAAGAGAGTCACTGTGGTCACGTTTGATGTAGATTGGATGAAAATTGTGACTTTGACTTTTATAATGTTCAGACGTTTTCTATAGTTTGTCCTAGTAATCTACATATTAAACCGACATAACCTGTACACCATTGTGACTTGGTTTTTTGTCAAGAGGAACATCCTATTCAAGTTCAACGAGGATTAGAATAATATTGGAGTCAACAACGTTTTAATAATTAGACCTTGTGATCTACTTATTGATCCAACATGACCCATATAACAAATTATCATAGATTTGCCAAGAGGGTCATTCTGAAGAAATCTAATGAAGCTTAAACTATAATTAGGGTGTCAAGGGTGTTAACATTGTTTTTTACCTCTGGCTTGACCTACTAATCTACATATTGAATGAACATAACCAACACACAATTTTTCACTAGTTTTTGTCACGAAAATCATTATAAGCAAGTTTGGTTAAGAGTAAAATGAAGGGTTTCCGATGTTTCAACAAGATTTGTCTACGATTTGTGATATGTTTTGGCCCACAATGATCCATATACAAAGTTGTAGTTTCTTTTGTCAAGAAGATCATTATACATTATGTAAAAAGGTTTCATATATTTGGGCACAAACTGTGGCTTCAAGAGTATTATTAATAGGTTTCTTCAATTTGGCATTGTGCCTTTCTTATTGGCCAAATATGACCAGTAGGTTAACGTTGACTTCGCTTTTGTCAACATGATCATTCTGAGCAAGTTTGATGGATTAAAACTAGAATTGTGGTTTCAAGAGTATTAACGACTCGTGATTGGACCTAGTTATCAAACCAACATGACTCACACATACATTAAGCCCCCTTTTGTCATGAAGAGCATTCAAATCAAGTTAGTGTTTATTTTTTACCTTGTGAAATACTTATTTACCCAACATGGCCAATTAACTTGAACTAGAATTTGTCAAGTGGATCACCATGACTACGTTTGAAATAGGGTGTGGCGTTTAGAGTGTTAACAAGCAAATGTTGACACACGACGGACGATGTACACTGGTCAAAAATTCGATCACAATAACTGACTTGAGCGCTAAGGAAATAATGAAAATTTACCTTTTCATGCAATGTCAAACAATCAAAATGGCATAACATCTTTTGGATTGATTCCATGATTCATAAATATAATCTTCAGTCCATGTTTTATTCTGGACTCTGTTTCTTGAAGATCTGTTGGTGCTTCCGCCATGTTAAAAAACTCACTTCGGGACAATTACATCACTTCCGCCCAATCAAAACATATTCTTCCATCTCTAAAACCAATATTAAATATATTAGGCTTAGATTATAAGTTTAATGTTCCGAACAATGGTGTGTGTGTGTGTGTGTGTGTGTGTGTGTGTGTGTGTGTAAATCACCACATCCTTTACATTCTACTGGTTGATATTGTACCTTACAAGTCCATCTTAATTACGGATGTGGGTACGACTAGGCATAACTATGTAATAATATCAATATTTGATTTTTATGGAAAAAAGCGTCATTCACTGTTACAGAACGGCTCTTACAGTAAATATAGGTTCATCATTAATTTTACCGCTAAAAATACCGCAAACTTAACAAACTTAACCTTTCAGTATATGACAAATGGATGTATTAAGGTTTTACATCTTTTAAGTTATTGTGACCTTGACTATAAGTGTAAACATAGCACTGTCGTGCTGTTGTACTGCGTAGTTGGGAAAATTGTGTTGTGGCAAGACAGAATATAACCGAATATTCGGGGGGGGGGGGGTGTCGATCTATGCATAGTCCAACGGATGTTTTTTTGGAAAAAGAAACAATGTACCAAAACATGTATTGCTGAATTAAATGGTAGAAAACAATAATTTCATAAATATATGAAAAAGACAATTGGTAATTAAAATTTAAAATAGTTGTACCCGATCGTTTTGTCATTTCGGATAGAGAGAAAGTAGAGTTTTGCAGATCCTACCGTCGCTATGAGGGGGTACATTCTAGCGGTTGTATTGTAACTGGATCATTTGCTGTTAATCTGGGTTTCAATTAACTGCTGATTATCACTCACAATATTCCCGTTTCATGTTAATGGTGAAGTACAGTTGTTTTACCAGTACCGAATTTTTACTACCGAATAATCTAAAATTTCAATCCCGTTCAATTAAAGGAATCGCAAAATAACTTTCTAAATTTGCTTCTACTTGAATGTATGGGCATTAATTGTTTAAATAATAAACTAAATGTATGTGCAGGACAGGTCGACAGATTGTTGGTGACCTAGTTTAACGATGTAAACAAATCGTGATACGGAAATACTTTTACTACCACGTGTTTTTGAGGACAGGTGTCGATATTTTGGAATCAGTAAACATTTGTATTATTACACCACATAAATTTTATTTCCTCTGCTTGTGGATGACGTCTGCAACAGCGCTTATATGAAACCCTGTTCGGAACTGGTAAAACGACTGTATTTAAAATTTGCTCACAACACTGTACAATTATCTCCCTTTCACGAAAGTGAAATCTAATCGATAAACAGTTTTAAATATGACAATTGCCTCAACATCAAAATACGTTATCATAACCTTCAAAATAAATTTAAATTTCCGTAGATTTCACGAAGAATTAATTAAATTAACCTGCCGCTGCTGTTCATTTCATAAAAAGTTATGATTTAACATCGTAGGAAGCAAACTTCTCGGGCTACTTTTTATTGTAAACATGAGATCAGTTCGCCAAATTGCAGAAATTATTAGATGCATCCCGTCGCAATATTTTACTAGATTCCGAAATGTATTCCGAAAATTTATTCCAAATGTGCATATGTAACCAAATGCATTACCCGTCTCAGAATACATATCTCACGATAAAACAGATATACTTCTTTCACGCTCATTTACCAGGCGCACTTTTTCCAGGTGTACTCATATCTTATAATTTCATAGCAAAGAAGCTCGATATCTTGAAAGAAAGTGATAGCAATGTACACGTTCACTTTGTTCATGCTGTACAATAAAAAACTGATTGCTTTTGTCACAATTTTGAAATAGAGGACATTTAATTGGTTTAATAGCGATCACAAATCCATGCCATGCAGCATGGCAGAATAGCGCATTATTATCGGTTTGTCGTGCAAAAGTTTGGCATTCATATTGATTATGAACGCTATTTCAAAACTGTTCAATTGTTATATTTTCATTAAAAATATTTTTTATTCTGGAATTCATTTTTGAGGGTTAATTTGCGATCAATTTTGGGGTTATATTTTCGTGTTATGACCACGAAATTGAACGTGCAAGAAGTGTTCACTGTGCAAGACGTATCATTAACTACGTCACCAATAACGTCTTTGATTCAATGCACATCAACTAGACGGACTAAAGACATGTCCGATATCCTGAAAAAAATGCAACATGTGCATTACAGGAACTATCTATTTTGGTGAGAAAAATTTTCGATTTACACACGGGAACTTCTGATAGACTTTATGAAGTTGAAAAACGACTTGATCATCAAACACAAAGGCATTCGATACCCCAAGATATTAACCACCTGGAAACGTGAAGGTCGCAATTTTGTTTACCAGAATATAGTTCCTCGGGAATGTTCATTGACGATATTCAATATATATGTGGCTACTGTGAGCGGATAAATCACCAATTACACTCCCTCTATCAGCGACTGGAAATACCAAGATCTAAAATAGAAGCAAGTATTGCCATGCTGTTAAGACAAGGGAAAAACATAGTACTGCCGTGCTGATGTACGGCGTAGTTTGGAAAAATGGTGCTGGAATAGGACTATGAATATAACCGAAAATCTCCCCGGGGGGGGGGGGGGGCGTCGATCGATGCATTCTTAGACGGATTGCATTTATTAAAAGGAAAAAATTACCAAACCATATATTGCTGAGTAAAAAACGACAGAAAATAATAATTCCATAAATATATGAAAAAGACGATCAGTAATTAAAGTTCAATAAGGTTTTATCAATTGTACCTACAGGATCGATGGTTGTTTGTAATTTGGATAAAGAGAAAGTAGAGTTTTTGCAAACCCGATCGCTGCTTTAGGAGCTTCATTCTATCGTTTGTATGCAACTGAATAATTTGCTGTTAAATCTGGTTTTTAATAAACTGCTGATTATCATTCACTATATTCCCATTTCATGTTAACTTTACTTCCAAATCGGTAAAGTATTTAAAATCCACATTTGTAGTTTGCACATGACACTGTACGATTTATCTCCCTTTCATGGAAGTGATAAATCAGTTTTAAAATGTGACAGAATACCGCAACACCAAAATACTTTATCATACCCTTCAAAATAAATTCAAATTACCGTAGATTTCATAAAGAATAAATTAAATCCACCTGCCATTGCTGTTTATTTCATAAAAAGTTATTTTTTATCATAGAACTCAAACATCCCGGACTACTTTTTATTGTATTTACAAGATCAGTTCGCCAGATTGCACAAATTATTGGATGCATCCCGTCGCAACATGTTACTAGATTCCGAAATATATTCCGAAAACTTATTCCAAATGTGTATATGTAACCAAATGCATTACCCGTTTCAGAATACATACGGACATATTTCTTTCATGTTCATTTTCCAGGCGCATTCAATGCGTACTCATTTCATACCATTTCATTGTAAAGAAGCCCGATGTTGGCAGAGAGCATTAGCAATGTACGCTTTCACTGTCGTAATCTGGGTGGTATTGTAATATAAAAGATATAGTAAGTATTGAAATCTGAGGGGTATAGTATGTATTGAAATCTGAGGGGTATTGTAAGTTTTAAAATCTGAGCGGTATTGTAAGTATTGAAACCTGGGAGTGTTGTATGTATTGAAATCTTAGGGGTATTGTATGTATTGAAATCTGAGGGGTATTATAAGTATTGGAATCTGAAGAGTATTATATGTATTAAAATCTGAGGGGTATTGCAAGTATTGAAATATGAGGGGTATTATATGTATTGAAACTTGAGCAGTATTATAAGTATTGAAATCTGAGCGGTATTGTAAGTATTGAAATCTGAGGGGTATTGTAAGTATTGAAATCTGAGGGGTATTGTAAGTATTGAAATCTGAGGGGAATTGTAAGTATTGAAATCTGAGGGGTATTGTAGGTATTGACATCTGAGGGGTATTGTAAGTATTGAAATCTGAGGGGTATTGTAAGTATAAAATCTGAGGGGTTATATAAGTATTGAAATCTGAGCGGTATTGAAAGTATTGAAATCTGAGCGGTATAGTAAGTATTGAAATCTGAGGGGTATTGTATGTATTGAAATCTGAGGGGTATTGTAAGTATTGAAAATTTGAGGGGTTATATAAGTATTGAAATCTGAGCGGTATTGAAAGTATTAAAATGTGAGCGGTATTATAAGTATTGAAATCTAAGCGGTATGGTAAGTATTGAAATCTGGGGGATATTGTATGTATTGAAATCTGAGTGATATTGTATGTAATGAAACCTGAGGGGTATTGTATATATTGAAACCTGAGCGGTATTATCACTTGTATTCTGAGGGGAATTTTAAGTATTGAAATCTGAACGGTTTTATAAGTTTTGAAATCTGAAAAGTAATTAACGTATTGAAATCTGAGGGGTATTGTAAGTATTGAAATCTGATGGGTATTATAATTATTAAAATCTGAGGGGTATTAAAAGTATTAAAATCTGAGGGATATTGTAAGTTTTGAAATCTGAGGGGTATTATAATTATTAATAACTGAGGGGTATTAAAAGTGTTAAAATCTGAGGAATATTTAAAGTATTAAAATCTGAGGGGTATTGTTGTAAGTATTGAAACCTGAGGGGTGTTGTATGCATTTATATCTGAGCGGTATTGTAGTATTAAAATCTGCGGGGTATTGTAAGTATTTAAATCTGAGGGGTATTGTCAGTATTGAAATCTGAGGGATATTGTAAGTATTGAAATCTGAGGGATATTGTAAGTATTGAAATCTGAGGGATATTGAAAGTTTTGAAATCTGAGGGGTATTGTAAGTGTTTAAATCTGAGGGTTGTCAGTATTGAAATCTGAGGGATATTGTAAGTATTGAAATCTGAGGGATATTGTTAGTATTGAAACCTGATGGGTGTTGCAAGTATTAAAATCTAAAGGGGTATTGTAAGTATTGAAATTTGAGCGGTATTGTAAGTATTGAAATCTGAGGGGTATATTAACTTTTGTTGTATGCATTGGAATCTGAGGGGTATTGTAAGTATTTAAATTTGATGGGGTGGGGATTGTAAGTATTGAAATTTGATGGGGTGGGGATTGTAAGTATTAAAATCTGAGGGGTATTGTAAGTATTAAAAATTTGATGGGGTGGGAATTGTAAGTATTGAAAATTGATGGGGTGGGATTTGTTAGTATTGAAATTTGATGGGGTGGGGATTGTAAGTAATGAAACCTGAGAGGTATTGTAAATATTTAAATCTGAGGGGTATTGTAAGTATTGAAATCAGAGCGGTATTGTAAGTATTGAAATCTGAGGGGTATTGTAAGTATTAAAATCTGAGGGATATTGTACGTATTGAAATCTGAAAAGTAATTTACGTATTGAAATCTGAGGGGTATTGTAAGTTTTGAAATCTGAGGGGTATTGTAAGTTTTGAAATCTGAGGGGTATTATAATTATTGAAATCTGAGGGTATTAAAAGTATTAAAATCTGAGGGGTATTGTAAGTTTTGAAATCTGAGGGGTATTATAATTATTAAAATCTGAGGGGTATTAAAAGTATTAAAATCTGAGGAATATTTAAATTATTAAAATCTGAGGGATATTGTTGTAAGTATTGAAACCTGAGGGGTGTTGTATGCATTTATATCTGAGCGGTATTTAAGGTATTGAAATCTGCGGGGTATTATAAGTATTTAAATCTGAGGGGTATTGTCAGTATTGAAATCTGAGGGATATTGTAAGTATTGAAATCTGAGGGATATTGTAAGTATTGAAATCTGAGAGGTATTGTAAGTATTTAAATCTGAGGGGTATTGTCAGTATTGAAATCTGAGGGATATTGTAAGTATTGAAATCTGAGGGATATTGTAAGTATTGAAATCTGAGGGGTATTGTAAGTATTGAAATCTGAGGGGTATTGTAAGTATTTAAATCTGAGGGGTATTGTCAGTATTGAAATCTGAGGGATATTGTAAGTATTGAAATCTGAGGGGTACTGTAGGTATTGACATCTGAGGGGTATTGTAAGTATTGAAATCTGAGGGGTATTGTAAGTATAAAATCTGAGGGGTTATATAAGTATTGAAATCTGAGCGGTATTGAAAGTATTGAAATCTGAGCGGTATAGTAAGTATTGAAATCTGAGGGGTATTGTATGTATTGAAATCTGAGGGGTATTGTAAGTATTGAAAATTTGAGGGGTTATAAAGTATTGAAATCTGAGCGGTATTGAAAGTATTAAAATGTGAGCGGTATTATAAGTATTGAAATCTAAGCGGTATGGTAAGTATTGAAATCTGGGGGATATTGTATGTATTGAAATCTGAGTGATATTGTATGTAATGAAACCTGAGGGGTATTGTATATATTGAAACCTGAGCGGTATTATCACTTGTATTCTGAGGGGAATTTTAAGTATTGAAATCTGAACGGAATTGTGAGTATTGAAATCTGAGCAGTTTTATGTTTTGAAATCTGAAAAGTAATTTACGTATTGAAATCTGAGGGGTATTGTAAGTTTTGAAATCTGAGGGGTATTGTAAGTTTTGAAATCTGAGGGGTATTACAATTATTAAAATCTGAGGGGTATTAAAAGTATTAAAATCTAAGGGGTATTGTAAGTTTTGAAATCTGAGGGCTATTATAATTATTAAAATCTGAGGGGTATTAAAAGTATTAAAATCTGAGGAATATTTAAAGTATTAAAATCTGAGGGGTATTCTTGTAAGTATTGAAACCTGAGGGGTGTTGTATGCATTTATATCTGAGCGGTATTGTAAGTATTGAAATCTGCGGGTATTGTAAGTATTTAAATCTGAGGGGTATTGTCAGTATTGAAATCTGAGGGATATTGTAAGTATTGAAATCTGAGGGATATTGTAAGTATTGAAATCTGAGGGGTATTGTAAGTATTGAAATCTGAGGGGTGTTGTCAGTATTGAAATCTGAGGGATATTGTAAGTATTGAAATCTGAGGGATATTGTTAGTATTGAAACCTGATGGGTGTTGCAAGTATTAAAATCTAAAGGGGTATTGTAAGTATTGAAATTTGAGCGGTATTGTAAGTATTGAAATCTGAGGGGTATATTAACTTTTGTTGTATGCATTGGAATCTGAGAGGTATTGTAAGTATTTAAATTTGATGGGGTGGGGATTGTAAGTATTGAAATTTGATGGGGTGGGGATTGTAAGTATTAAAATCTGAGGGGTATTGTAAGTATTAAAAATTGATGGGGTGGGAATTGTAAGTATTGAAAATTGATGGGGTGGGATTTGTAAGTATTGAAATTTGATGGGGTGGGGATTGTAAGTAATGAAACCTGAGAGGTATTGTAAACATTTAAATCTGAGGGGTATTGTAAGTATTGAAATCAGAGCGGTATTGTAAGTATTGAAATCTGAGGGGTATTGTAAGTTTTGAAATCTGAGGGTTATTGTAAGTTTTGAAATCTGAGGGGTATTATAATTATTAAAATCTGAGGGGTATTAAAAGTATTAAAATCTGAGGGGTATTGTAAGTTTTGAAATCTGAGGGCTATTATAATTATTAAAATCTGAGGGGTATTAAAAGTATTAAAATCTGAGGAATATTTAAAGTATTAAAATCTGAGGGATATTGTTGTAAGTATTGAAACCTGAGGGATGTTGTATGCATTTATATCTGAGCGGTATTGTAAGTATTGAAATCTGCGGGGTATTATAAGTATTTAAATCTGAGGGGTATTGTCAGTATTGAAATCTGAGGGATATTGTAAGTATTGAAATCTGAGGGATATTGTAAGTATTGAAATCTGAGAGGTATTGTAAGTATTTAAATCTGAGGGGTATTGTCAGTATTGAAATCTGAGGGATATTGTAAGTACTGAAATCTGAGGGATATTGTTAGTATTGAAACCTGATGGGTGTTGCAAGTATTAAAATCTAAAGGGGTATTGTAAGTATTGAAATTTGAGCGGTATTGTAAGTATTAAAATCTGAGGGGTATATTAACTTTTGTTGTATGCATTGGAATCTGAGGGGTATTGTAAGTATTTAAATTTGATAGGGTGGGGATTGTAAGTATTGAAATTTGATGGGGTGGGGATTGTAAGTATTAAAATCTGAGGGGTATTGTAAGTATTAAAAATTTGATGGGGTGGGAATTGTAAGTATTGAAAATTGATGGGGTGGGATTTGTTAGTATTGAAATTTGATGGGGTGGGGATTGTAAGTAATGAAACCTGAGAGGTATTGTAAATATTTAAATCTGAGGGGTATTGTAAGTATTGAAATCAGAGCGGTATTGTAAGTATTGAAATCTGAGGGGTATTGTAAGTATTAAAATCTGAGGGATATTGTACGTATTGAAATCTGAAAAGTAATTTACGTATTGAAATCTGAGGGGTATTGTAAGTTTTGAAATCTGAGGGGTATTGTAAGTTTTGAAATCTGAGGGGTATTATAATTATTGAAATCTGAGGGGTATTAAAAGTATTAAAATCTGAGGGGTATTGTAAGTTTTGAAATCTGAGGGGTATTATAATTATTAAAATCTGAGGGGTATTAAAAGTATTAAAATCTGAGGAATATTTAAATTATTAAAATCTGAGGGATATTGTTGTAAGTATTGAAACCTGAGGGGTGTTGTATGCATTTATATCTGAGCGGTATTTAAAGTATTGAAATCTGCGGGGTATTATAAGTATTTAAATCTGAGGGGTATTGTCAGTATTGAAATCTGAGGGATATTGTAAGTATTGAAATCTGAGGGAATTGTAAGTATTGAAATCTGAGGGGTATTGTAAGTATTGAAATCTGAGGGGTATTGTAAGTATTTAAATCTGAGGGGTATTGTCAGTATTGAAATCTGAGGGATATTGTAAGTATTGAAATCTGAGGGGTACTGTAGGTATTGACATCTGAGGGGTATTGTAAGTATTGAAATCTGAGGGGTATTGTAAGTATAAAATCTGAGGGGTTATATAAGTATTGAAATCTGAGCGGTATTGAAAGTATTGAAATCTGAGCGGTATAGTAAGTATTGAAATCTGAGGGGTATTGTATGTATTGAAATCTGAGGGGTATTGTAAGTATTGAAAATTTGAGGGGTTATATAAGTATTGAAATCTGAGCGGTATTGAAAGTATTAAAATGTGAGCGGTATTATAAGTATTGAAATCTAAGCGGTATGGTAAGTATTGAAATCTGGGGGATATTGTATGTATTGAAATCTGAGTGATATTGTATGTAATGAAACCTGAGGGGTATTGTATATTGAAACCTGAGCGGTATTATCACTTGTATTCTGAGGGGAATTTTAAGTATTGAAATCTGAACGGAATTGTGAGTATTGAAATCTGAGCAGTTTTATGTTTTGAAATCTGAAAAGTAATTTACGTATTGAAATCTGAGGGGTATTGTAAGTTTTGAAATCTGAGGGGTATTGTAAGTTTGAAATCTGAGGGGTATTACAATTATTAAAATCTGAGGGGTATTAAAAGTATTAAAATCTAAGGGGTATTGTAAGTTTTGAAATCTGAGGGCTATTATAATTATTAAAATCTGAGGGTATTAAAAGTATTAAAATCTGAGGAATATTTAAAGTATTAAAATCTGAGGGGTATTCTTGTAAGTATTGAAACCTGAGGGGTGTTGTATGCATTTATATCTGAGCGGTATTGTAAGTATTGAAATCTGCGGGGTATTGTAAGTATTTAAATCTGAGGGGTATTGTCAGTATTGAAATCTGAGGGATATTGTAAGTATTGAAATCTGAGGGATATTGTAAGTATTGAAATCTGAGGGGTATTGTAAGTATTGAAATCTGAGGGGTGTTGTCAGTATTGAAATCTGAGGGATATTGTAAGTATTGAAATCTGAGGGATATTGTTAGTATTGAAACCTGATGGGTGTTGCAAGTATTAAAATCTAAAGGGGTATTGTAAGTATTGAAATTTGAGCGGTATTGTAAGTATTGAAATCTGAGGGGTATATTAACTTTTGTTGTATGCATTGGAATCTGAGAGGTATTGTAAGTATTTAAATTTGATGGGGTGGGGATTGTAAGTATTGAAATTTGATGGGTGGGGATTGTAAGTATTAAAATCTGAGGGTATTGTAAGTATTAAAAATTGATGGGGTGGGAATTGTAAGTATTGAAAATGGATGGGGTGGGATTTGTAAGTATTGAAATTTGATGGGGTGGGGATTGTAAGTAATGAAACCTGAGAGGTATTGTAAACATTTAAATCTGAGGGGTATTGTAAGTATTGAAATCAGAGCGGTATTGTAAGTATTGAAATCTGAGGGGTATTGTAAGTTTTGAAATCTGAGGGTTATTGTAAGTTTTGAAATCTGAGGGGTATTATAATTATTAAAATCTGAGGGGTATTAAAAGTATTAAAATCTGAGGGGTATTGTAAGTTTTGAAATCTGAGGGCTATTATAATTATTAAAATCTGAGGGGTATTAAAAGTATTAAAATCTGAGGAATATTTAAAGTATTAAAATCTGAGGGATATTGTTGTAAGTATTGAAACCTGAGGGGTGTTGTATGCATTTATATCTGAGCGGTATTGTAAGTATTGAAATCTGCGGGGTATTATAAGTATTTAAATCTGAGGGGTATTGTCAGTATTGAAATCTGAGGGATATTGTAAGTATTGAAATCTGAGGGATATTGTAAGTATTGAAATCTGAGAGGTATTGTAAGTATTTAAATCTGAGGGGTATTGTCAGTATTGAAATCTGAGGGATATTGTAAGTACTGAAATCTGAGGGATATTGTTAGTATAGAAACCTGATGGGTGTTGCAAGTATTAAAATCTAAAGGGGTATTGTAAGTATTGAAATTTGAGCGGTATTGTAAGTATTAAAATCTGAGGGGTATATTAACTTTTGTTGTATGCATTGGAATCTGAGGGGTATTGTAAGTATTTAAATTTGATGGGGTGGGGATTGTAAGTATTGAAATTTGATGGGGTGGGGATTGTAAGCATTAAAATCTGAGGGGTATTGTAAGTATTAAAAATTTGATGGGGTAGTGATTGTAAGTATTGAAATTTGATGGGGTGGGATTTGTAAGTATTGAAATTTGATGGGTGGGGTTTGTAAGTATTGAAATGTGATGGGGTGGGGATTGTAAGTAATGAAACCTGAGAGGTATTGTAAATATTTAAATCTGAGGGGTATTGTAAGTATTGAAATCTGAGCGGTATTGTAAGTATTGAAATCTGAGGTGTATTGTAAGTATTAAAATCTGAGGGGTATTGTACGTATTGAAATCTGAGGGATATTGTATGTATTGAAATCTGAGGGGGATTGGTAGTATTAAAACCTAAGGGGTGTTGTATGCATTAAAATCTGAGGGGTACTGTAAGTATTAAAATCTGGGGGGGGGTTTATTGTAAGTATTGAAATTTGAGCGGTATTGTAAGTTTTGAAATCTGAGTTATATTTAAGTATTGAAATCTGAGGGGTATTGTAAGTATTGACATCTGAGGGGTATTGTAAGTATTGACATCTCTGGGGTATTGTATGTATTGAAATCTAAGGGGTATTGTAAGTATTGAAATCAAAGGGTATTGTAATTATTGACATCTGAGGGGTATTGTATGTATTGAAACCTTAGGGGTATTGTAAGTATTGAAATCTGGGGGGGGGGGGTTATTGTAAGTATTGATATTTTAAGCGGTATTGTAAGTATTGAAATCAAAAGGGTATTGTAAGTATTGAAATCTGAGGGGTATTGTATGTATTGAAATCTTGGGGTATTGTAAGTATTGAAATCTGAGATGTATTGTATGTATTGAAATCTGAGGGGGATTGGAAGTACTGAAACCTAAGGGGTGTTGTATGCATTGAAATCTGAGGGGTATTGTAAGTATTGAAATCGGGGGGGGGGGTGTATTGTAAGTTTTGAAATTTGAGCGGTTTTGTAAGTATTGAAATCAAAGGGGTATTGATTGTATTGAAACCCGAGTGGTATTGAATGCAATAAAATCTGAGCGGTATTAGAAGTACAATTTCAAAGCGATGGGGTCCCATTCACCTCAAAACACACACATAAACACACACACTTTATCATAGTGGAAGAAGTACTAAAATGGCAGATTTTAGTTCTGGCAATTCTTAGTTAAGGCATATGATTGTGAAACTGGGGCCATTACAATAAAAGTGTTTATTTTGTTTAATTTTTCATAGTAAGCACAAAACTTATACATGTACGTATTATCCCTAATACTATCTTTGTAATGGATAAATCCCTCTGTATAAATATTACGGAAAATGTCCCGGCGCAAAGCGCCGGTAATTTCCCGTCTATAGGTAACACATATGTATTATGACGTCATAGAAAATTGTGGAAAAATTCCATAGACCGTACGTCAAAATCATTTGACGCCGCGCGTGCACCACTATTCTCAAGGCTATTGA